>VZUI01052346.1:0-11964 GCA_013401135.1 Cettia cetti | reverse complement strand
TGTGTACTTGAGCCTGTCCTGAGCTGCAAATTTGGCAGTAGAATCTGTGACAAGAGACTGGTTCAATATTGGAACAATTGGAGAGAGAAGTAAACATTACATTATATTTGTCTTATACTATTTGGTTGTTTTTAAAAGAAAACAACAAATCATCTTTGCTTGTGAACTTTTTCTAGAGCTAGATTCACTGATTTGTGTCCTCCTTTTTTGACAGTAACTTTACTCCATTTGAAACAGATAAGAACATATCCATGAACCCTGTATAGAATTCTACTTGCTTATTCTGTTTGCCACCATGGTATCTCAGTATTTATTTGGATGAGAAATGTTTCCATTTTGGACTCTACTGTGAGTCCATTCAGACGACTTACTAAGTGGGGTTCTTTCCCAGGAGTTTGTGGGGTTTTCTATCTGGGCCATAGCTTTATCAGCAGACATAGGCAATGTGTCAGTTGCAGAAAGCTGAGCTGTAGCTAAGCATGTGTGTAGCCAGCAGGCTCTATTTTTGTAATCTGAACAACTCATAATCTGCATGGTATCACTTGGGATGTTACTGCCTACTGTTGCCTCAGTGATACTGTCCTCAAATAATATGATCATATCTTTTGTTTTGCCAGTTTGATTTCTGAGTAAATCCAATGAACTGCAAGGCAAAAGTGATTCCAGAGTCACTGCTGAAGAAATTGGAAGTACATGTAACATATCTGTCAAGATTGTTGTACTGAGCGGTAACCCAACAAGCAGACTCATCATCAGAATTAGAATAGTTGCAGGTTTGCCTGCTGGACATGCATTACAGGAACCTTTCCCAGACTTCATACATAAAGTATTCACACTGAAACAAACTGACTCAAATGAGAGATAATTGCTCACTTTTCTCTTTCTTCTTTTTGGTTTTGACTGGCTGAGGCAACTGCCTTTGACAATGTAAAGTAGAAGCAGTTTTATTTTGGTAGCTAAGTACAGGAAGAGGGGGAAAGATAGGGTGGAATTGCTGAGAGGTTATGGCTAGTTCCCTACAAGGGTCTTGCCTGAAAAACTGCTTGCAATGGCAGCAAATTGGTGCTATAATATAGTGCAAGTACATTAAAAATATGTTTTCATTTAGTGAGTTAAGATCCTCTGTGAGGTGTGTATATCCCTCACAAACTGACATGAAATCAGACTGGAAGAAAATGAAGCCTTGCATGGAAGTCTAAATGTTCTTGTTTCTCTCCACTGTGTATGATGGTTGCTGTAGTTTCCCACAGACATTTGAATTCACACCTTGTTCCAATATACATTTTTTTGTTATAGGCCTGTTCATGTCACAGCCACAAAACGCATGCTTTTTGTGTGTGCCCTTTCCAGGTCGGGTGAACATTCTTAAGGAGTTGATATACTACTCAAAGAGAGAGGCTCAGAGTACAAGGCAGAGAGGTGTAACTGTGAAACTGAAATATTGCAAAGGTTGTTGATTTGCAGTATGTTTATTTTTCCTTCCTGGCATAGTGGAAACCTAGAACGCACTGAATGTCTGCATGATAATACTCTAATCCTGTCAGTGCCCCTCATGCATGAAGTGGACTCATCCATCAGTGGGTAAGTATCAGCCACCACATGAAAACAAAACCAACAATAATAATAATAATCATTATTAGCATCAGCATCATCCTAAGAATAACATCTGAGTGTCTTTGAATGAAAAAATTAATTCTTCTCTTTGTTTACATGGAGCCAGACTGTTGCTTTTTCCTTGTTTCCCAGGCTCTGGTCATTCAGAAAATCTCATTCAATATCTGGAAATTTTATTATTTTCAAGACTGTACCTTATTTTCACTACTTAGTAATTAACGTTAAGTTGTGACCATCACATTTATAGTAGGTATTTTAGTGATTGTACTTGAATTCAAGTGGTGCTGTAGATATGATGGACTTTAAATTTTAAAAGAACAAGTAAACCACATCTTGTGCCTTAGAGCATGTCTTTACGGAGATGGTTGAGAGTCACCAGACCAAAGGTTATGGTCAAATGTTCTGGAATTTTAAGGAGATTGGTGAAGTCTAGCTGTTTGCCTTTTTGTTTAATTTCACAAGCAGAATTTGCTTCTGCTTCTGTTTGTTTTCCTATTTCCTGCATTCCCTAGACTATGAGGCATCTGACAACCGACTGCAGAGCATCACTCACCCTTTGACTGAAATACTTGTAAACATATAGCCGTTGTGTCCTTTCCCTTAGGCTGCACATATATGAGTTCCTGCCTTTGTACTTGAGGCTCTTCCCTTCCACTTGGCATCACAATCTTAAGCCTAGAATGAAAGATTTCTGGTCAGTCTAAACATTCTTTAGCATAAACAGTGCTTTGAGTCAGAATTGGAGGACCTGGTCACTGAAGATGAATTACTATTCATGTAGACTGAGAAAGCTGGCATTAATTCCTAAACTGAGAAAGCAAAAACTCATCAATAGTGTCCCCAGCAGCATGCTCTGAAAGTTTTTGAATGCTTTCATTGTTACAAATTCTTTAGAAATTGTTTATTGATTGTAGTAAATGATATGGAATAATTTGAGGTTTTTATAGATATATAGTATAAAATCATACATGTTTGAGTAAGATGTGTCTAGGAACTGTGCTGCCTTTGTCAGCAGCCAGAGATAAGAACTATTTACAACTGAAAAGAGGGTGGCATTGGGAGGAGATAGGTCTCCTCCGAAGATGGGACTGCCAACGACCTGGTGATCGACACCTGATATGCATCTGGGCAACATCATCACTAGAGTGCATCCCAATACCAGGTTCCCAGTAAATCAAATCAAACAATCATCCTCTCCTGGAAAGCTGTTCAGCGGACTAACAGCAGAGAAAGAAAAGAATGTGAGGGCAAGTATTATATATTTGCTAAACTTTTTGGGGGAAAAAGTATTGAAAGTGTCTAAGTCAAAGCTGCATTTTACAGAGCCCGAAGTAAAATACTTAGGACATTGGATCACAAAGGGAAAGAAGAAATTAGACCCAGAAAAGATAGCAGGCATTATTGAATTACCTCCCTCACGAACCAAGAGAGAGGTTATACAATTATTGGGGCTCTTGGGGTACTGCAGGCAATGGATAGAGGGATATAATGAAAAAGTAAAATTCCTGTATGAAAAATGAACTACAGATAGGTTAAAATGAAGTGATTAGGACAAAGAGGGATTCAAAGAACTAAAGGAGACACTAATAGCAGCTCCAGTGCTGAGTCTCCCTGATGTAAATAGACCTTTTCAGTTGTATATAGATGTTAGTAATCATACTGCCCATGGGGTATTGACCCAGGATTGGGCTGGAACTAAGAAACCTGTAGGATATGTATCTAAACTTTTAGACCCTGTAAGCAGAGGATGGCCAACTTGCTTACAAGCAATAGTGGCTGTGGCTCTATTAGTAGAGGAAGCAAAGAAAATCCAGCACAATTCTTGTATGGAGAAGCATTAGAGGAACCTGTTCACAATTGTGCTGAGATAATAGAACTTCAGACAAAAATAAGGCAAGACTCGGAGGAAGATGAATTAGATGAGGGGGGAAAATGGTTTGTAGATGGATCAGCAAGAGTTATAGAAGGAAAGAGGATGTCAGGATATGCTATTGTGGATGGTAGAACTGGGGAAGTAGTAGAGTCAGGAACTTTAAGTGCTAGCTGGTCAGCACAGACTTGTGAATTATATGCAGTGCTGCAGGCACTTAGAAGGTTAAAAGGGAAACAGGAAACAATTTTTATGGATTCTAAATATGCTTTTAGGGTAGTGCACACATTTGGGAAAATTTGGGAGGAAAGTGGTCTAATTTGCACTAGAAGAAAAGGATTAGTTCATTAAGAACTCATAACACAAATCCTAGAGGCTATCAGGAAACCTGAAGCAATCGCAATAGTGCATGTAAAGGGACATCAAGTGGGGATGCAATTTAGAACTCAAGGAAATAACTTGGCAGATAGAGAAGCTAAGAGGGCAGTGCTTCTAACAAAAGCCACCCCGAATATCAAAGGGGAGAGCATGCAGGAATACTCCCCAAGTCCCTCCCCAAAAGAAATTGAGTGGGATGAAAAGATAGGGGGAAGATGGAAAGAAGGGAAATGGAAGTTACCAGATGGAAGGGAATTGGTATCTAAGGAATATACCAGAAAAATTCTAAAAAAGCTCCACCAGCAGTCTCACTGGGGAACACAGGCATTATCAGAACAGTTCCTAAAGTTCTTTGGATGTAGAGGAATTTATGAATTAGCAAAGCAGGAAGTACAAGGGTATATGATATGCCAGAGAATAAACCGAACCAGGGCAAAACAGACAAATTTGGGGGGCCGACCTTTAGGTAATCGCCCGTTCGGAAGAATTGAGGTAGATTTTACTGAACTACCCAAGGTAAGATGATACAGAAATCTACTAGTAATATTGGATCAATTGACACATTGGGTAGAGGCTTTTCCTAGCACTTGAGCAACAGCTCAGTTTCAAAGGTAATTTTAGAAGAGATTGTACCTCATTATGGGATAATAAACTACATTGATTTGGACCAGGGAACATGTTTTATGTCTAAAGTTATAAAACAGCTGGCAGAAGCCCTAGGAATCAGATAGGAATATCACACCCCATGGCATCCTCAAAGCTCAGGGTGGGTAGAGAGGATGCATCAAACACTGAAAGCTCAGTTATCGAAATTGATGATAGAAACAACAATGTCCTGGGTTAAGTGTCTTCCTTTGGCCCTCCTGAACATTCGGACCCAGCCACATTCTGAAACTGGATTGTTACCTTTCAAGATGCTTTATGGGATGCCTATGAGCATGGGATGCCGGTGGGGCATCCAAAAATAGAGGTCAGCCAGATACAGTCTTAGCTGGTAGTCATAAATAAGAATTTACAGAAACTCCGAAAGCATGGACTGATAACACAGAGGACTCCCCTGGGCTTTGCCATACACCAGATCCAGCTGGGAGATGAAGTACTGATCAAATCCTGGAAGGAGATTCCCCTAACCCCTCACTGGGAAGGTCCTTTTCTCATCCTTCTAACCACAGACACAGCAGTTCGAACCGCTGAGAAAGGGTGGACACACGCCTCTCGAGTAAAGAAGATCGGACAGAGAGAGGAAGGAACCCGGTGGAAAGTGACCTCTCTGCCGGGAGACCTAGGGTCAAAGCTCCATCGCCAAACTAAATGACCGAGAGGAACACAATAAGTTGCTTTAAATCCAGGTGTCCATGTTATCCTTGTGTGTACTTTGAATGTGGCTATTGTTGTGAGATCTGGGTCGCACATTGTTGAAGGGGGTATAGACCAAAGGGTTTATGTGTTAAGTGTTTAGAAGAAGAACAGACTTTGACTAGCCAGATTTTGGGGCTCGCAACCAATTTGGGCATACTAGAATTAGACTCTCCGGAGTGGCTATTCCTACACCAAAAAGGAATAAGTGGAAAATTGGACTCAAGGGCTCAAGTTCTAGCTGTTGAGTGCCGAAGAACAAATATAGTACCATGCAATGCTGATCCAGTAAAACTATTGAGGTGGGGCGCCTTTAAGAGAAGGTCTGCAGCTTGATCAAATTACAGAACCCCTAAGAATACCCCTGCTGCTGAAAAGATCGTTTACCTCGCCGATGGTTGCAACCTGGTGGGTGCAGGCAGAGGCAGAGGAGTACACCTGTGGGGAATCCTATTGATCCTGTGCCTAGTCGTTTGCCAAATGGCTGGTTTACTGTCAGAGAAGCAGCTCAACACTGACAAGCACAATCTGGAGAGTGAGTGTGAGCCGTGCTTAAGAACTATCTGAAGGGGGCAAGCTCCGACTAGAGTCATGGCATACCAAGCCCAATATGATTGCAAGAGAGACCAAGAGGACAGGTACTGCATTGATTCAAAATATGGCACTTGATTCAAAATATGTCAATTGGAAGGGGAAACAATTTGCTATGACACAAAAGTGATCCCTTAAAGCGAGCAGTCAGATCTGTTACCTAAGAAAGAAGAAGTTGTAATCTATACTGTACAAAAATGAGGTATTGAGGGGATACCTACTATCCTGACATGTGATCAGTGTAATCGCTCAATATGGATTGGTGGTAGAAAAGAATCTACATTTGTAGCCTACTCCCAAGTTAATAAGTTGTGCTATGACAGCAGTCAATTAGGAATGTGTGTAATGAATGGAAAAACTTACTGGGTAAGAAAGAATACTAAGTATGATAAGGTATCCTGTATCAATGAGCCTATCATATTAGACCTCTTAAGAGAGGATGATGAAAAGGTCTCTGTGAAATTCGAGAAGGCTTTTTGCTTCTCTAGAAATGAGGAAGGACTGGACCCTGAGAGTAAAATAGAACAGGTTGCTCAAGAATTGAAAACGTTGGAGTCAGAAGCAAGGAGAAAAAGGGCAGAAGAGACTAAAAACTTTAAGTAAGCAATATGTGCAATTAGAGAGGCAACAGAGTGATATGGGAACTGCCCATTTCGAACAAGAATTTGTTTATAGAATTGATGCAGGAAATTGTCACAGAATTGGAACTGACTAATTGTTGGATTTGTGGTGGATTGAAATCTGCGGAAAAATGGTCATGGAAAGGTGAGAGCTTAATTCCAGAGCAGCTTCTCAAATTTGATAACACTCAAATATCTAAAACAATGTCTCGACCTGAGGGGTGGACTTTGGACCAACGAGTGATTTGAACTCTTGGCATTAGTAGAGAGGGTAAAGAATACACCGAAGTGGTGGGCTATACACCCTGTGTATCCACCCTAGTGGTAAATTCAAACAATGAAACTAAGATTTGGCAACCAGAGCCCCCTACTGTGTACTGGAGCCTGAGGGGGGAAGTTAAATGTGAATGGATGCAACAAATTGGATTGTGTTGGCATAAGAGCTCTGGAGCTAATCCTTACCAATCTTTAGAAGATTTAAGAAAATATTGGGATGAGCCAGGATCCACGAATATCAAATGGAAAACCCCTAATGGAATATATTGGATATGTGGCAAGAGAGCATACAGTGAGCTACCTCGCAGGTGGAAAGGCTCCTGTACTTTGGGAATGATCCAGCATTCCTTCTTCACATTGCCCAGGTCTGAGAGCAGCTTTTGGGAGCACCTCTATATGAAACTTTGAACAGAATGAAATGGGAATTAAAGAAAGAGCTCCCTAATGCAGGCAGAAGCCAGAGTTGGGGAAATGAGGACTGGCCTGCCGAAAGAATAACAGAATATTATGGCCCTGCAACCTGGGCTCAGGATGGAAGCTGGGGTTACAGAATCCCAGTCTATCTCCTAAACAGACTCATAAGGCAGTAGTAAAAATTTTTGTCTAATCATACCTCAGATGCTCTTGAACTATTGGCAAAACAACATTCCCAGATGAGGGCTTTCGTATATCAGAACCAAAGAGCGTTAGACTGTTTACTGGCTGAAGAAGGAGGAGTTTGTGGAAAATTTAATGAATCTGAATGTTGCATTGAGATGAATGACTATGGAGAAACTATAAGAGGTGTGGTGGCAAAAATTAAGAAAGTGGCACATGTTCCTGTACAGAAGTGGAATTCTATACTTCAAGCTTCATGGTGGGATCAATTGTTTGGAGGTGCATGGTGGAAGAAGGTAGCTTTCTTTATACTATGCTCTGTGGCTGGGATAATATTCCTGCCCTGCCTGATCCCGTGTTTGATTTGACTAATACATTCTGTAGTACAAGGTATGCATATCACAGCCCTGCCTACTGACCCAGAACTGGCCACCGGAAAATTAAGCCAGACCTCTAAAGTACCCAAATTAATGAAACTAAAAGAGGGAGAGGAAAAAGATGAAGCAGCGATCTTAGCAAAATTTGAGGCCCGAGTGAAGGAAGAAAGGGAAGAGCATAAAAGAAATTGTATAGTACTGAGCGAGGACTGGAATGAATATTGAACTCCCTAAGTCACCCATAGTACAATAGTTACCCCAGCTAAGTGTTTTGTATCACTATGGTAAGTGGGACCAGAGAACAATGAACTAAGTGAAATAGAATCTAAGAATAAAAACTCTAATTAATGTGATTATGTAAAATGGGAGGGATTGTAATAAATTATATGGAATAATTCGAGGTTTTTATAGATATATAGTATAAAATCATACATGTTTGAGTAAGATGTGTCTAGGAACTGTGCTGCCTTTGTCAGCAGCCAGAGATAAGAACTATTTACAACTGAAAAGAGGGTGGCATTGGGAGGAGATAGGTCTCCTCCGAAGATGGGACTGCCAACGACCTGGTGATCGACACCTGATATGCATCTGGGCAACATCATCACTAGAGTGCATCCCAATACCAGGTTCCCAGTAAATCAAATCAAATCAAACAATCATCCTCTCCTGGAAAGCTGTTCAGCAGACTAACAGCAGAGAAAGAAAACTTCCTAAATATTCAGGGAAGGAGAGAAGGACAAAGAAGGATGGAGCAACTTGACTTTCCACCAGAGAACAGCATAAAAACGGACTTTGTAAAACCAAACTTTGTGAACAGGGCAGGTTTGGTGCAATAGAGGCCGAATCTTGGTTCACCCAGCTCCGATCCCAGGCTCGGAACTGATTTCTTTTGATTGTGGCTTTCTCGGATTTTTTTTATGGCGATTTATCAATAAATTCCCTTTTATTGATTAAAATTGGCTTTTCATTTATAACATTTATGCTTTGATACAGATGGATTTTCATTCAGCTTTACAGGTATGAATACTTTCATGTGTGTCTTTAGGCCTCTGTTCATTACCTACAGAACACTGCATGCCACAAAATAATAAAAATTGGTTGCGTTCTCTTCAGAATGTACTTTTTTAAAGTACAAGGTCTCTGAATTTATAAGCCCCACCCAAGTGCCTGTCTGGATTATATTTTTCTTTCTCATAGACAAGGCTTAGTTAATTGAAGTTCACAGAAAAATCCAACTGCCAGAGAAAAATTGGCTTTATTGGAGGTTCACAGGCATGGTAATCTATTAGTAATGCTCTCTTCTTTTTTTTTTTTTTTTTTTTTTTTTTGACAGTATCTTTTTTTTTTTTTTTTTTTTTTTTTTTTTTTTTTGACAGTATCTTTTTGAAGCTTGTTTTATGAGCTTAATTGTCCTACATTTGAATCTAGAGGAGCAAGTTTCATTCCTGGTTATAAATAGGCCAGAATGCTTGTACCATATTGGGGAGAAGTCTTCTAGTATCAGGCTTGTTGGGGGTTAGATTTGTTCCTTTTTACTTAAAGAATTTTTCCCAAAAGTTGCTGGGAGTCTAACTGGGTGCTTATGGGTTCTTGATCAAAACAAAGAAGTGGCCAAAAGTTGGGAGAGGGAGATAACTAGAGTTTTGGGGCAGGTAAAGGACAGGGCTGGGTGCAGCTTTTCTCTCTTGCTCTTGGCATCAGAGAGAGGATGGCTGGGCTGCTCCTTGCTGTGGGAGGAGTTCGCTGTCACCACCAGATCCATTCCTGAGAAAATCAACCATCATCTGCTCGTGTGCCCTGGAACTCTGAGCTGCCTCCCCCTGCCCTGCTGGAGCTGGGCCAGCCCAGTCCTGCCACCACCATTTTCTTTGGCACTGCTTTGAGGCTTTTTTGCTACTCTGTGGCCCCGCACCCCGCTTTACCCTGCTGGGACATCCTCACGGTTCCAGCTACCACTGGTGGAGCTTCTGATCTCACCGAGCAGCCCAGGATTTTTCCATCCTTCCAGCTTGGTGCTCTCAGAGTCCCAAGAGATCATACTGTCCTGGGCTTTGTGATGCAAATCCTTCGAGGTTTCCTGGTTCTGTTTATTGTTAATGCTGTAATTGTTATTGTTTGTTTGTCTTGTTATACATACAAGTAAAGAACTGTCATTCCTATCCCCACACCTCTGCCTGAAAGCCCCTTTAATTTTCTAAATTATAATAATTTGGAGGGATGTGATTTGAATTCTCCATTTACTAGGGAGGCCCTGCCCCTCCTCACCTGTCTTTCAAACCAAGACAACACTGTAAATGGGAGGAGATCTTTCACTGTTTCCCTTAGCAATCGCTGGCACAGGTTGCAGGAAGGAAAAAAGGAAATGTATCTAAACAGGCTTAAAATCCTGTCTCAACGTGCTCTGATTCTAAAGGATAACCTGGGAAGGTAGCAGAGTTTTAGGCAATAGGTAAGACTAAGGTTTGTCTGAAATTACACCAGGACCCTTTCCTGACAGTGGAGAAGCCTGAGATTAGAAGGAGACATAAAGGATGCTTAAAGCTCTCCTAGTCCTCCTCTGCAGGATTTTCAGGTACTGTGTTGTGCTTCCAAGTAATTTCTGATAAAATCCTACTGCATTTTACTGTGTGATTAGATGATAAGTGTGGTTGAGGAAACTTGGACTGCTCCTCTCTAGTTGCAATCTGGTTATACCCCTCTAATCTTTCCTTTAGTCATCCGCTAATGATAAAGGTAGTAAAACTTAGATAATTAACCAAGTGTTTATTCCTGAAATGCTATGTAAATGTTAAATAAAATTGAAATGTTACTTTAGTGAATATGTTGCTTAAAGTATTCCTCTTAGATACTGTTTCTTCAGATTAACTTGGTAGTGCAATGATTTTTTGTTAATCCAAGCTAGGGCATTTGTGCAAATCATCCATGGCAGGGGACCCCAGAGATGAGGATTTGTGACAGGAAAGGAAAAAAAGGGATAAGTAATCAAAAGAAGACTGCTTCATTGGTGGGATGTTAACCCAGGTCAGTTGTGGCTGTCTGTGTAGTCTAATGTTGCCAAGAGCAAATCAAATCACAAAAAATAGATAAATGCAAAATGGTCCCATAGAATTTCATGTGAAAGCAAGGCGTGCAATTCAGCTAGACAGAAATATATTTCATTTTGGTCACAAATTGAGCTTACTAAATCTGTATCTTGGTCTTACAGAGAAGTCTTCCCTACTTCATTTTTCTACGGTGATTCTGTGGAAGCGTCCAACTTTGTTCAGTTGGAAAAACATGAATGTCTTTTCCAGTCTCTCAACTTCACACTGCAGGTAAAACTCATGCTTATTTTGACTGCTTTCCTGCTTGACAGCACATTCTTTTTTGTATCTATTTTATTCTGAGTGTGAATGGGCTTTTGTGCATGATTTTGCATCACAGTCATGTTCAGAATGGATGCTTCAGATGAGGTTTATAAAGAAGACTCTCTTGTTGAGTTATGATGTTCAAAAAGGGTTCCCTTGCTTTCTAAACTTCTTCTCAGAGAAGAGTCTAGGTGCAGCTGGATCCAATCCTAGCCCCGACTGGGTCAACAGTTTTTGTATAAAGGTTGTATAGGTCCACTCACTCATAGCAACAACTCTTTTTCTCAGCCTCAAGGAGAAACCTTGATGGACATCTCCACTCAAGGGAAGACTCTCCAGACTCTCTCCTGGAAGTGGTGTGTTAGAAGTCCATGCTGATAAAAAGTGGGACTGAGCTTTTACAGTATAAAATGATCAACTGTCACTCGTGTTTCTAGGCTACCTGTGCCAGCTCAGCAGCTTTAGACAAGTTATCTGTATAATCACTTGTTGATTCCTTTATCAGGAACTTGGCCAGTCACATCATCACTGGTACCAGTTTTTGTCAG
Source organism: Cettia cetti (assembly GCA_013401135.1). Lineage (NCBI taxonomy): Eukaryota > Metazoa > Chordata > Aves > Passeriformes > Sylviidae > Cettia > Cettia cetti. The sequence continues at coordinate 390 of VZUI01052346.1, read as the reverse complement.
GAAATGCTGTCTGAATGTTTAACTTTGGGATTGATGAGTTAGCTTGAGCAGTCTTTTAACACCAAGGCAGCATGACCACCCTTATCCATCCATCACAAGCAGCTTTCACAAATAGGGTTTAGTTTGAGCTGTTTTACCTCCACTCAGGCAGAGCATCCTGCTAACAGTGCTGTACGATGCATTATTGATTGGATACCATATTTACAGTGTGCAGAGATGGCATATGTCCTTTATCTGAATATATTATGGCAGAAATTGCAAACATGGTGTCTCACTTCCATCGGGAAAAAAAAAAAACCAACAGATATATGTTTTGTTCCAATATTGAACCAGTCTCTTGTCACAGATTCTACTGCCAAATTTGCAGCTCAGGACAGGCTCAAGTACACA
>VZUI01052339.1:0-11068 GCA_013401135.1 Cettia cetti | reverse complement strand
TGCCTCCCCACAGCCCCCAGCCCCGAGCCGACCCTGCCCGGCCCGCACTCGGCCTCCGCGCTCCCAGGCCGCGGCTCGGGCCGGCCCCGCCGGTCCGGACCGGCAGCGCTGTCAGACTCGGGAGCTGCCCGCGGTCCGGCTGGTGTGTGTGTGCCCGGTCCCTCAGCCCTGACCTCATGCGGGCGGTGACGGCTTTGTGCCGTGTCAGCCGGGGCGCGTTGACGCGTCGCTTTTGTTCGAATCCTCAGTGACTCTTAAACCAGTCGGAAAAAGGCCCTTCAGTCGTCCCCTTCGTGTAATTTCTGCGTTTCTCTAAATTTCACCAAAAAGCGTTTCTCTAAATTTCACCAAAAAGCCACTTTAAAACCATCTCAGAAAGCTCAGGGGTTTGATTCCTTCCCACTGCTTTGTGGAATGAAAGGACAGAGCTCTTCTGTGGGTCTGCATCCTTGGCAGCAGGTTGGATCTTCATGAGCTTTGTCTCTCTATAACCTCTCAGCTTCCTCACAGACACATCTTGTGCTCATTCCCCTCACTGGGGACTGTAATAAAACGTTTCTCCGGTCTTACTACAGTAAAACCTCTTTTAGAAGAAAGACCATGCCTCTTGTTGGTTTTATAATTATTGTATGTCGTTCTGACTGGTTCTTTAGCTACGGCATTTTTCAGTATTTCCTATATGTGAAAACAACCATGAAGAACAAATCTGGCATTTTCCATAAAGGTTACCATTAACCACAACTTTTGGATTTGGCAGCACTTTTTGAGTTAGAGCAAATGGTCCCAGCTTTTCTGTGTATCTTGTGGAGCGAGAAACAAAGGTTTTAAGGCTTGTGTTCAGAATGGGCAGGTCTGCGGCCTGCAGCACAGCGCCGAGGTGTTTGCTAGAGATTCTAAATATCCACTGAGCCCTGTGGCTTCCTCTGGAAGTCACCCAGCTCCAGGAGGAAATGTTTCACAGTAACACTGTGTCCAGACTCTCCTATGAGAAGAAGGATCAGAACATAGGGCGCTGCACACATACCTGATCTACAGTTGAGAAATTACGTTTCTTAGTATTTTAAACCCAAGGAAGGGTCTTCTGTTATGTGTTGGATTTGGGCTGGAAATCTCTCAGCAGCAGTCTCCAACCATTCTCTCTGGAAGGCCTGTCCTGTCGGATTTGGAGGAAGGAGTTGTTTATAACAGGCTTCCAGGTGACAGAGTAATTTTACATTTTTCTAGTAAAAAAGTAGGTGCTTCTCTAATATAAGAAGCAACTGTGTGTAGAGAAGCCAAAGAATTCCAGATCCTTGTGCGTCTGGATGTGTTGGTGTTTCTATTTTTTAGTGGCTTAAATATTTGAAAATACAGGTTGTGGAGGTAAATTCTGCTGAACAGCTGTAATGCCACTCTGTGTGCTGCCTGAGCACACCGAAGGTTCCTGCCTTTGTGGGAGATGTTAAATGTTTCCACATGATAATGAAGCCTTAAATTGGCAGTATATTTTGATTTTCTAGTACAACAGCGACTGTGTTTAGATGGAAGCTAGATTTACAACCCAATTACACAAACTCACTAAATTTAATAGATTTGCAGTGGCAAAGCATTTGCTGCTGAAGGGATTGAAGAGTTAATGTGGCTTTAACAGTTTGCATTGAGAATGATGAAATTTTGTAGGGCACTAGAGAACCTCTGAAGGGCAGAAGGTGTGATGAGGGTGTCTTTCAAAATCCTGTGGTCTCTGTGGAGAAATGCAAAGCTGTGGTGCAGGGACAGTGTGAGGGGGCAGGAGGCCTCCTGGCACGTAGGGCCCTGAGCAGCAGGACTTGACCCTCGGTGCTGCAAAAACTGTGTTCAAGCATAAGCTTTTTCCTTAATGCACAGCTGGAGCAGAAGGAATGAGAAGGAGTATGTAGGGCTGGGAAAAGGTAAGGGCCAGTAGTGGAAGGAGAAATAACCCCAGACGATACTGAGCTGAGGCAGCAGGGAAGATGCTTTTATCAGGTGAGGTGTTTTCTGTCTCCAGGCGGGTCTCTCTGTTTCCACCAGCCAGACAAGCAAGTCACCTTTGCTTTTACCAGAGCCATGGATATTTTTGTTTTGTCTTGACACTGTTACAGACTACTGTTCCTTCCAGAGCAGGTCACTGATGTTCTTCAGTAGGAGCCACCAATTATTTGCTGATAACTGAGCGTTTCAGCCCCGGAGTCAGTGTGTTCCTGCATGGAGAGCTGGAGGTTTAGCTCAAGAGGATGAAGATTGTCTTGTGTCCTGGCTAATTAGAGTGATGGTACTGGGGTTTAATCTAAGCTTTGGATTATGCAGGATGGTAGTGGAAGTTTTCCAGAGGTCGAGGAGCTGGGGATTTTTCTCAGTCAATCGAGAAATCATTTTACATCATTTTCCATCCAGTGGAACAACATCCCAGCTGCACGCTGAATGGCACATCAGAAATTGCTGCTGTAGTAATCAAAAATAAAAATAAGCGCTGAATTGGTCATGTATATGTGAGAGGCCTGAGGCTGTAACTCAGTAAATAACCCTTCTTTATGCATTTGGGGAAAAAGAAAGGCAACCACTGTGTGTCACAGTGCTGTTGGGTTGGGAGCTGGGGTGAGGGATAGAGACACATGTGGAACTCAACAGCTCGTGAGAGCACATCATCTTGGAACTGAGACCAGTTGCCTGCTTCTCCAGTTGGCATGAGTGACCATAGCCCTACACAAGGCTTTGGATTGAATTTGGATGAACATAGAAGAGTACAGGAGATGAATGATACCTTGTCTAAATTAATTTGTATAAATCCCAGTAGGTTGGGACAGGAAGTTGTTTATGCACGGTTGCATATATGGAACCCTGAGCTTTAGGCCTGATGGATGAAAGCACATCATCTAGTTATTCCACCAAAAGATGCATGTTGTTGAATTCTCCAAGTCCTATGCAAATAATTTTAATTTTATAATTTTTATTGTTTTGAAAATCAAATTACCTGCCAGGACCATGCAGCTGGTGTAAGATTGTGTTTCTCATTGTGTTTTCTGTGTGGTGCTCACAAAGACTGAGTCTGCATTTATAGAATCCCAGAATGGTTTGGGCTGAGGGAGACCTTAAAGACTGCCTCGTAACAACCCCTTGCCACACATGGCGAAGTGTTCCTCTGAAGGGTTTTTTGGGAATGCTCTTCCCATCGCTGCAAGAATGCATTGCTCTCCAGTTCTGTTGCATTGGCATTTTTCCAGAAGGTCCTAAGCTGATTGTGTGGTTCTTAATGGCAGTAGTGACAATGAATAACACTTGAAAATTGATTTTTCCAAGAGCCCAGAACAGCACAAAATAAACAGCAAGTTTTAATACAATCAGGAATCTCTCAGAATAATCTTGATTTTAAACAAAGTTGTACCTACTTCTGTTATATGAAGATTAGTTTTTTGGTTAGGGTAAACAATTTCCTTGATACTGAGTGTCTCCTATCAAGGGAGAGAAACTTTTAAGCTGTTTGTTTTAACTTCAATTCTTTCTTAATCCTTTATATCATTTCAGAATTTTAAAAGCTTCCCTGAGATGTCCAGGTTATTAGATGTAAGAAGGAATAATACTGCAGCAGGTGCAGTTTTTCAGTCAAACCTTTGTTCAGTGTTGATGATCACATGGATTTCTGGGCTGATTATATTGGTGTTTAGAAAGCCCTGTGAGAATTTGGTGATAAAGGAGCACCTATGGCGTATGTCAGCCCAGAAAGGTCTGCTGTGGTTAAATTCAGGTTTAAATAAAAGTCTTGTTGTAACACAGAACACAGTTTGCTTCTTGAAAAGGCATTTTTCATAACTTTTGAGGGGGAAGATCAAATACAGTCAAGATGCTCCTGATTTTAAATAGCATCTCATTTCGTTTGCTGATTGTGTTGGTGGATCTTTGTGGAAAGTTATGTACTGCAAAGCTCTGTCAGTATTCACAGTGTGCTTCTTCCAAATGAAGATATCCTTACCATGAGAAATTAGTAACTCAGCTAATGGGAATTGATTGGCCAAATATTGTGCTGGGTAGACTGCAGTTTCCAAGAGAATTGCTGATTCCCATTTCCCTTGTGCCTGGCAACTGCCTTGGTTTGTATCTCAGCTGCTGAAAGGGGTAATTTTTATGTGGCTACCTTAGCTGCTTATTCTGGAATTATTATCCTGCTTTTTAGAGCAGTCCTGAGCATCTCAGCAGTCAAATTCTGTTGGAATAAAACCAAATGGCTCGGCTGAGGCATGTCCATTGCAGCTTGGCCTGAGTCTTTCATGGGCTTTCAGCAAACCTCATGAAACTTTAACAAACTGATGTTTCATTAAACCTGCTGTCAGACTACATCAGGATATCACTGCAAAGAGTCATGTGTGTTATAACAAGCTGTAATTTTCTCCTTGTTGGAAACATTTGGGTTTTAGTGTTTTACACTTGAGGGCTATGGGAGTGCAGCAGACCAGTGTCAGGAGCAGTGACCAGTTCTGTGTCAGCGTGAGTGAACAAAGCCTGCCTTGCTGGAGACTAACGTGGTTTCTTTTCTTTGTGTTTGGGAAAACATAAACTCTAAACAAAACTTTTTTCTGTAGATGGAGCACTTCACAAGGCTGTTTCTGTGATTCCTTAGGGTCTGCTAAGGTGTGTGTTCAGTGTCCAGATCTGTCAGATAACTTATTGTAGTGAAAGTTAGAGTCAATGAGCCAATGTTGATAGCTTATTTTCCTTAACCAAATTAGGTTTCATCCCATATGCACAATGGAAATGGAGACAGCAGCAGTTATTTTTTTCTTCTTCCCATAGCCCAGGCTGACCATCCTCAGTTTCTCACTGGATGTTGCAAGGGCAGCCTGTCTTTCCCAGTCCTTCCTTGGAGCAGGTGGGTGTCGTGGTGAGGGACACTCAGAAGGGGGAATGAAAGAACAAAACCCCTTTGGCTTCTAGCGCCAAGGAGTTCAGAAGATTTTTCTTCCCTCCACTTCTCCACCCTTTAGCCAAAATCACCCTTTCCCTGCTGGGCTAAGGCACAGGTCCCCAGCATAGGCTCCTGCACCTTGGAGACTTCCTTAAAAACAGCTTTTACAAGACCCTGCCTTTCCTGTGAAGTCTTGGCCAGGCTTTGGAGGTAACCAGCCAGTTTGTTACCTGACTCAGCTTTAGGCTGTGGAACATTCTTTTCTGAAGAGGGTGAAAAGGCAGAACTAATGCAGTATCTGCTATAGAACGTGAAAACCTTTTTTAGTTTTGGCTTATTCAACAATACTAAAATTTCCTATTTCAGATCTTGATTTTGCTCCTCAGCTTGGAGTCTGCTCATGGTATTTAGGCAGGTGCATGTAGCTGGAAACAGGTCACTGCTTGTGGTTTAGTCATCAGACCTTCAACTTGGTGCTGCACTTCTTGAGTTACAATTACTTGAAATTGTAGGAATACAAGAAGATACAAGAGTTTGAAAAGTGTTAGATGACCATTGGAAGTACTGCAAAGCCTATAAGATGTGATTTAATGCAAAACCTCTTTCCTTCTCTCAGAATAACTGTGTTGGTGCAAAGTGCACAGGCTACGGCACAATAAGGCTTTTAAGGCAGGTTTGCTTTGTTGTCCAGATAGAAGACAACATATCTCTGCTTTTTCTTTCCCAGTTTTCTTCCATTTTCTGCTTTCCCTCTTTGTTTTTGGGCAGTCTCTTTCCCCATTGATGACCAGGCAAGCACATTAGCAGAAAATCTCCTTGAGAACCACCCCTGGGCTGTGCCTATAAATCCCATTGATTCGAGGGGTGGTGTTTTGTTGTCCTGAAGCCATTTAGCTTTACTGCTGTGTTTTTATGATCCCAGGAGCTGAAGTGCAGCTTGGTGAGCCTGTGACCAGGAGCAGGGGCTAGGAATGGATTCACCTCCCCTTGTTGGCCAGCTGCAGCAGCAATGTCTGTCTGAGGTGGTCCTGTGGGCTCAGAATGTGCTTTTGAATCAGCTTAACCTGAGCTGGTTTAGGCATCTACTCAGGATGAGCTGAGGGACATCCTGGCTGTGCCTGTTTCTCTGTTCTGAAGATTAGTTCAATCTAGATAAGTTTGTCCTAAGACTTAAATAAATACATTATTCTAGATAAAACTTGCCCTGTTAAGAAGAATAGAATTTCCATCTAAAGGAAGTATTCCATTTTCTGCTCTCAATGAAAAGTTGATTTTTCAAACTCCTCAGGTTTTGTTTTTCAAATCTGAATATAGTAACATGCACTTTTTACATTGCTGAGGAGAGAATTTGACTTGGTGCAACACTGCATATTAAAAATTGAGCTATTCACCAATATGTTCAGTATTTCTGTTATTTCACATCATTGTCTGATGAAATGTGATGGTTTTCTTTCAGGATTCCATATTTGGGAGTTGCTGTTTAACCATGTTTGCCAGTCTGGAATTACCTGAAGTCCTGTTGCACACCTCAAAATACTGAAGTTGTGAAATTTCTTTTGGTAGGTAAAATAAGCCTATCAAGCATCTGAATATCTCTTGGTTTTATACATTCTCCCCCTCCCTGTCCTCACTGCTATATGTGTTTGCAGAGCTGGGCTGGCTCCAGAGCTGACTTCTCACCCAGCCATACAGGGTTAGGGGTATTTGCCATCAGGTTTGTGGCTGCTCCTTCCAAGGAGAACAGTTGAGATGCTTTAGTGGTGTCACTCATCTAACATCAATGTTCAAAGTTTGAAATTACTGGAACCCTGGCTAAGTTGTTTTAGAGGAAATTTTAGTGCATGTTTGAGTTTATTGTTAGGTATTCTTTCATATTATAACAGTGATTCTTAGCCTTATTTAATGTACTTTTGTTGTATTGGTATATGACACTTGCTAGAATTTGTTTAAAAGTTTTGTTGGGGTTTTGTTTTTGTTTTCCCCAGAACCATGATATTATTTTATTCTTTGTATCATAGGTAGATGTAGGTGTCTAGGTTTATTTATTGCTCGGGTTTAACAAGCTCCAAGATCACTATGCTGAGCAAGAAAGGAAACAGTTGTAGGAGAATAATACTGTTAACAAATCTCCAGTGTTGTGATCAGTGTTCCTGGGGTCTATAGGTGTTACACTGTAAAGGCAGCCTGTGTGACTGTATGCGAGTGCATGTTACAGGCTAGAAGAAAGCCATCCTCTTAGGAGTTTCTGGCAATGCTGTACCTCCTCTGCTCCCATCATGAAAATCTCTACATATTTTTCTCTGGCACCTAAAACAAAGGAAGCAGAAAACATTAAAGTGTATTATCCAAGACATTCTTTATTCCTGATATTTATTGCTATTAAGTTGTTTGAAAACCATTTTTCAGTGACAGCAAATGCAGTTTAAAACCTTTAGAAATTATGTTGCTACTGCTATCCCAGATTTTCCTCCTCACTCTCAATTCTGGTTTCCCCAAGGGATTTGGCTGTAACCTCATGTCTTCCCCTTCCCTGTTGCAGCTTTAAATAATGTGTGTAAGTATAAGGACCCTGCTTAGTGCTAACTTGAGCCATTTGCTAGTGAAGGACATCCTTCCTTCTGTTCTCATCCTTCCCAATCTTGTGTAATTTGGAAGAGTACTTGCTGAGATGTAGAGCATGATTTTAGTACTTTTTATTTGTTTTGAGAGAGTGCAGGTTCTGGTGTGACATCAGTTGTGAAAGTGTTTGTTTTTTGATACATTAAAAAGCTTGTAAATCAATAGGCTGGGACAGAAAATCTGGGACAGGTGGCCAGACAAAGCCTTGGTTTGTTTTGTGTGCTCTGTGTAGTGCAATAGACAGGGGAAAGCAAGGCAAGAAATTTCAAGTTCTGTTTAAGAGACAAATTGACATAAGTTTGGATCAGTTGAGTGAACCTTGGGGCAAAAATACCAAGGCATCAGTTGGGTTTTTTTTCCTTTTTTGTTGTTTTTTCTCTCCAGAGATTAGCACTTCCAGGTACTCCAGAGCCTGCCAGCTTTCTCATGTTCAGCTGCTCCCAGTGAGTAACAACTGGCTGTTTCAGATTTTGCTCTAATCCCATCTCTCCTGGGGTCTGGATGGGACTTTTGAAGCCTTGTCCAGCCACGTGGTGCTGGGTTTGTTGTGCAGGCTGCCTGTCAGGCTGCTGTTGGGGTCAGCACAGGGCACAACAAAATGCCTTGGGGCTCCTGGTGTGTCCATCAGCCCGGGTCTCAACTGTGGCATCCTCTATCCTTTGGGAATTCTTCCTCTGAAGAGTCTCTGTTTTGCACCTCTTAGTGGGTTGGTTGTTTTATCCATAAGCTGAGTGTGCCTGGGAGCTCCTGGCCCAGCAGCCCAGGGTGTGCCCTGCATCCTTTGGGCTGAACACTGCTCTTCATGGGCCGAGCTCTTCTACCCCGTCCCCATACAACAATGCAGGTGCATTTTGGCCATTCGTCTGTTGTTTGGCTGTTTATCCCTACCTCTCTTACTTCAGTTAGATGTTTTTAATAATTGTACTGTACTGAATAAGACTAACTTTATAAGAAAGAGGCATAACACTGGTTCTGCTGCTGCAGCCAATTCCAGGCCAGGTTTAAGGATAAATGGTTGCCATGTGGTAGCACTGGACTTGCTCGGAGCTTTTTGTATAATGTGCTTTTTGAAGGAAGGATGATGGTCAGAGACCTTCTTGTGCTGCCAAGTGGGCATGGGTGCTCGATTTCCTGAAGTGTGCTGTGTTTGTGGAGATCAGTTCAGGTGTGTTCTTACTCAGCAGTGACCCTCCATAACCTGCTGGGAGTTCTGTTTACACGGATTGTTGAATGACCAGTGTTTTACCTGTGTGTGCTTATGCTGAAGGCTTTTTGTGTTTGTGTGGAAGAGTGTTAATGGAAGGTACCTGCTAATTATGGTTGTTATATGTGTTGCCTAATTATCCAAAAAAAAAGCCACCCTCAAAACAAAGTTAAATGTAGCAGCAATTTTAATTTTAGCAACTTAAATGTATAATAGTAAATATTCCATTTGGTTCCAATAACAGTGCGTGAGCAAGAGGACCCTGCAGGGGGTACGGGGCCAGGACTTGGATCCCGCCGCGTACCAATGAGACACCCCAAGATTAACCCTTTTATTCTCTCTGTCTTCACCCATCACCACCCATTTTCGATTTGTGTCTGTTCTTATCTCTGCCTGTCATCATCTTTACTACGCATGCTCCACTAGCCCATTTTGGGGGGTCTCCCCACCTTTGGGGTTCGTAGGGAGTAAGGATCATCTTCCTCACGTGTCCTTTCAATGACTTCTTAGATTACACATGCACATTAAGCTTATATTGTATCATCTGGTACTATATTTGAATATAGGCCATAAATTTCATATAATTAGCAGTTTCCTTGGAGTTTCCCCAAATCCTCATATGTTCTGGGCAGTAAATTTCATATGATTGACAACTTTCTTGGGAGTTCCCTCAAATCTCCAGTCTCCCAGATAAATTTAGCTAGTCTTACCTTAGTTTCTTTCTGTTTTCTGCTCTTCTCTGAACATCTGCTGAGGAAAAGGGGGAGACTCCTCCCTCCTCAGCGTTACATCTTAACTATCAATATTGATTACTGTTTCACTTTATTAGCACAAATCACACCTATTTGCTACATGGTCAAGTGCTTGCTCGGGATTTATGGAAGCTAATCCTTTAACAATGAGATTGCAGAAGTTAAAACACTCTGCAGCTGAGATTGATTTGCTCTGACATGGATAATGTGCTGTGCACTGCCTGAAAAGGAAAATTTTGCAAATCATCACTTTCTCATGTCATACTTGAGATAAATGATACCTGAGTGTAGGAACGGACTAAATTTAATGTGTTTGAGAGGGAAAGAGTGCACATGAATGTAGCAGAGATCCCTGAGGAGCATGATGTAAAGAAAAAATGCAAAGGGAGCTGTAGCTGTATGTGTTGATCTGGGAGGTAAAATGTAAAGCTTGGTCTTGGTTTGTTTCCTTTACTCACAATACCCCTGCGGTCCTGTGATTCTTTGAGTCAAGTGAAACGAGGCCTGTGGTCCTTTGGGATTTAGAAAACTCAATTTTTATAGTGTTTACAAAGGGCCATAACTTCAACAAATCATCCTGTCAGATTTAAGCAAATTCAGATAAGACTGGTGAAATTTGGATTTCATCAGCTGCAGCATTTTTATGAATTCTTTAAAAACCATGATTTAAGCAATCTGGGGGTCTTCTTCTCTTTCATAGGGAAGATGGAGGTTTCAGACACCTCCATTCAAAAAAATTTGAAATGTTTTTGTTCTTGTAGATAAATTCTTATTTTTTTGATGTTAGGGATTGTCAGCTGTACTCGTGTTTCTTGCTGCAGTTGCAATACCCCATCACCTCCAAGTAGTTGTATCTTTTCAACATGTAGGAGCCTGTATTTTGAGCTGTAATGTTCTATGTTATTTTCCTCAAAATATAGTGGTTATATTTCACAGGATGCTTGCCTCATTCCTTGCACAGAATGGCTGTGTTTGGTCATTTAAAAGGCCATTTGTTTAAGACTCTCAGCTCTTCTCTCCCTGGGGTCAGTGAATGTGGAAAGAAAGATGTAGGAATGCAGAAGGAAGAGGACTGCTCTCTTGGTTGGTGTAAAGCCAGCTTGGGTAAGGAAGCTATCTGTCCAAGAAATTGTATGAAAATCAGTTAAAACATCTTTTCACAGATCCTCCTATTAATTGTGATTCTCATTATCTGGGCATCTGATATGAAACTGAGGAGTTTGCCTTAATGGAGGTGCCAAACACTCAGAGCAGTAGTTTAGATATAAAGCCAAGCAACAAGGGTGTGCTGGTTTGAAAGCAAAACCTGTGAGAGACTCCCAAGTTAGATGTACAATTTAATAAGAGGAAAAAGAAGTAAAATAAAGTAAAATAAATTAAATAGTACAAAATACTGACAGAGTCAGAATACAACCTGACACCCTGTTAGGGTGGTGGTAGTAGCAGTCCAGATGAAATGGTCTTGTCAAAGCAGTGATCCTGTGGAGAAGCTCTGGTAGCTCTTGTCCTCTGGGAATCCAGTGGGGAAAAGGCCTCCAGTGCTGTCCCAAACCCCGGATTATATCCATGTGGGAATGCTTGGCTCCTCCCCCTGGG
>VZUI01052338.1:0-20068 GCA_013401135.1 Cettia cetti | reverse complement strand
ATGGGGGACGGGGGACAGGGGACAGGGGACGGAGGACAGGGGAGGGGGACAGGGGATGGGGGACGGGGGACAGGGGACAGGGGACGGAGGACAGGGGAGGGGGACAGGGGACAGCGGACAGGGGACGGGGGACAGGGGTAGGGGACACGAGACAGAGAAGCAGGTTCCCAAAGCCTGGAGCAAACCCCACTGCCTCCCGAAACCAGAACCCTGCCGCTGCCCCGCAGAGGGTGAGGCGGTGTGCATCCCCGCATCCCCGCATCCCTGCCCCGTAAAGGGTGAGGTGGCTGGCAGCTTGCATCCCTGCTTCCCTGCATCCCTGCTCCATGAAGGACGAGGTAGTTTGCAGCTTGCATCCCCGCCCTTGGCAGATCCTGCCCCTGCCACTCCAGCCTTCATATTTCCTAAGGATCCTCGAGAGCTGGATGAGGCTCGGAGTGGCACTTCAAGGATGTTCTGTGGAGAGAACAGCTGTGATGTCTACATGGATGAAGAGACACCAAGGGGAGATGATGGAAGGTTAAACTACTATCCCAGGTGTCAGGGGAAAGGTGAGGAGGGGTGACAGTTCCTGCCACCTCCAACAGAAAAGCAATTGGGGCAGCAAATGAAGACTGAAGGTGGAGAAGCAAAATGGGTGGTGTAGGTTACTCAAGGACTCCCTGCAGGACTGCCCACTGCAGGAAGAAAAATCCATGGAAGTCTATTAGATGCAAAAGCTCAGACATCCCTGTGCTGACAGTGGTCGGAGATGAGAGGACCATGGTCCATCCAGTGGTTCCTGCTCCTGCACTGCCGCCTGCACATCTGAGAGACATCCGGGCTGGCAACCAGGGGGTAGTGGTGGAGACAGACCTCTGGGCTGTCCTGGTTCCCTTCTTGCTCAGTCTGGAGCAAGAAAAATTAAAAGCTAATATGATTTTTGTTTTGTTTTGTTCCTAAAAGAGAGCTCCTCCTACCCAGGAATACCTGTCCCATCTGGCTTCCGAGTTGCTCATTTTCATTGCATGAGCAAAGGACCAAGAAATAGACCACAAAAATAACTGCCTACAGCTGAATCTCTCTGGGAAGCTGGGACACACAAAGGAGGTGGATTTAGGGGAGGCCAGTGACATAGGATCTAGACTATAAACCACCTCCTTCTGCTGCGGGGACAGAGGCTGTGTTCATGCAGAGGAATGATCGGTGCTGTAATTCAGATGCTCCTGCAATTGTAGAGTGTGTCAGCACTGGGAAGTCCCCGAAGCTCATCATCAGATTAAGAATTAGCTGCAGATTGTAGTAAGATGGATTGGCATCATGGCATTGTACCCTCTGGCAGTCCCTCAGAGCTGCCCCTGGCGCTGGCTGATGCCATCGGTCCCTACTGCCTACGGGAAGGAAACACTGGGGAAAGAACTAAAACAAGCAGATGAGGAGCTGGCACGGTGCCCTCAGACTCTGTCCTGATCCTGATGGTCTGAGCCCTGAGCTGATTACCAGCAGCTTCATCTCTTCTCTAATGCCACAGCTTGGTGCCCGTGCAGGGCTGCCCGGGGGGAGCTGGTACCCCTGGCTACCAGCGTTTATGGATGCAGTTGCTTCCAGCATGGCTCTGCTGGCTCTGCATTGTGTTTCTCACCTTCCTCAGCAATGAAGTGCATGGGCAGGGAGAGAGAAAGCTTCATGCTAAGCCACCCTCACCTGAATGCCCAGGCAGCCTGGCGAGCCTTTGGCTGGCAGCCTGAAGGCCAGGAGTTACCAGCATTACTCAGGAGTGAGAAAGGTCTCCTGGGGACAGCACTAGGGTGACAGAGGACACCATGGGAAAAGCCACTTTGCAGAAGGCAGCTCTTGGGAGGACAAGGACTAGTGTCACAGTGAGGGAGTGGCACACTCGAATGCAAGTTGTGTGTCCCCCCAAACAAGACCCCTCTCACCTCTCTGATGCTCTTTATCCACCTGTCCCCCTCCAAGGGCTGGGACACAGAAAGTATTTGTTGTGTTTTTCCTTACGCTACCGCTGGCAGAAAAATTTTCCATACAGGAAACTTTGCAAAAATCCTTGGGGACACACTGGAGGGCTGTTAGACCCCAAAGCAGAAGGATCCCATAGAAGGACAAGCAGACTGTCCCCCCATGTGGGCTCTGGAGCCCCAAACTGCCATCTCTGTTTGCAGAAATCAACCCTTGGCCCTGGGCTGCCAGCCTTTCCTGACAAGCCAAGGCACACCAAGCCTAGCCAGGATGGAATCTAAATCACAACAGCTTCCCAACAGCCTGCACACAAGGGAAGAGTGGAGGATGCTGCTTCACTTCTCTCTGTGCTCCCCTGGTCTCTCTGATCTGCCAGGAGATGCTCTGGGCTTTTCCTCTCCCTAGTCTTTTTCACCCCTGATAAAGCTGACTGCCTGTTTCTCCAGGTGAGAGCCCATCACCTTGGCCTCTTGGCTGCAGGGCTATGAGGTTCCCACACATCTTTTGCCAGCTGAGTGATTTCTCCTGGAGATTACACCTTTTTCTTGTCCCTTTTCTTGCCCCACAGTCTGGCCAGGTGGGTGTTAAACACCACACGCACTTCCAGCTCCCTGTGCCTCAAGGTGCCCAGGGCATTTTGTCCAGCACTGAGACATCCTGGGGCCTTCATGGATTTGAGACCCTCTGAGCACTCAGACAAGTGGTGTCACAGGCACTTGGAAAAGAAAGATCATCATTAAAGTCTGGGGCTGATGGCTAAAAACTAAGCAGAGATGCTTAAATAGCCCAGGAGCTATAGCACATGCTGTGGTTTCTCATGGAAGAAAGGATGTAGTTGTGAGGCCAGGTGGAATTTTGAGGAAGTCTGGTAATTCTTTGTTGATGTTAACACACACAGCAGAATGGTAAACAACCTACTGGATTGCTCAGAGAAATTACACCAGGGTGAAGATCATGCTGAAGGTCTGGCACATCCACTAGTTAAAAAAACAAAGAATGAAGGTTGCTGAAACTGTAGGTAATAATCTGACATGAAAGGAATCACAAAAGACACAAAATAACATGGCTTTGGACCTCATTATGACAGATACAGATGAATTAATTGCTGGGCTCAAGGCAGGGGTTGTCCTGATTGGTTGACCTGATTCTGCTTGTTCTGGGCAAAAAAACAGCTGTTCTGGTTCATGTAAGTGTGGTGCTCTACAGGGTTAATTTTTCCAAAGGTGAAAGTAGAAGAGGAATTCATATTGGGAGGAATAATTTAGAAAAAAATGTGAGAAAATATTGTGAGCTCTACAGAAAGAGTTTTTCATAGGTGGCAGGTCACAGTGCAAACAGAGAGGAAATGGGTTTGGCTACAAGCCCATTCTGATGCAGTGGCAAATTGGAAACCAAAGAGCTACAGATGACAACTGGAAGGGAAGGAGGACTGACTAAAAATCAGTCAATAAAATGGAAATTCATTATATTGATTACAAATGCTAAAAAAACAAGCAAAAAAGTCCATATCAGGCTGGGGTGAGGACAACAGAAGAGAAATACACGTAGATGGAAAAGAAAAGAAGTGACAGCATTAGTCTGCACCTAACATCATGAAGATGGTAAAACTGACAGTAATATATGAAAGCTGATGTGCTCAGTAAGTAATTCCAGGAGGGGATATTCTTGTATCAGATGAGATATCATATAGACCACTGGAATCCTAGGGCTTAGATATATTAGAGCACATACAGGAGTAAACTCACAAACCCAGAAGAGTCCTTGGAGAGCTGGCGGAGGTGTCCTGCCCTACTAATCCTTATTTGCAAGAAGATCAGAGAAATGCTAATGTTTTGCCAGAATTTCTAAAAAAGGCAAATGAGATCACTGGATAAATCAGACCTGTTAACCTAGCATCATGCAAAAGAGTGGAAGAGAACCTGAGCGTTAACCAACACGGAGCTAACAGAATATAAATAATGAATTGCCCAGTTTTTGTGGCAACGATGTTTGGGTTTGGTGCGCGAAGGTCACTGCATGACCACAGCATTGTTCTTCTGGACATTTTGACTGAGAACTCTGAGATACAATAGGATAAAGTATTTCCTACAGGAGTAAGGTACAGGTGAGCCTCAGGAATAGATGACCCCTGCTGATACATAGGAATCTTCCCCACGGAAATGTGGATGTTCCTGAATCCTTCTCATGGCTGATAATGCTGGCGCATGGCGGAAGGACGGGTAGTGAGATAAGGACATCACAGTCCTGCTCAGTGGTTTGTTACTTTGGTGAACTCAACCCATTCAAACAAAACATCTTAGCAAGTAAAATGCAAGGAGGAAGCAGCAAACTGTGGACTTCAGTTACCAAGTGGGAGGATGGAAATGTTCAGAGCAAACAACTCAACCAGAGCTCCTACTGTGATACGGGAGTGCAAGGAGTAGCACAGGTTTTGGATGTTTGAATGGAGAGTAATGACATGGCTGTTGCAAGTCCTGCCTATGATTTTCAGTTCAGTAGTTCAGTTTTGTTTTGTTTTGTTTGGTCTTGTTTTGTTTTAAATGGAGATGAAACATGGGAGCAGAGGCAGAAAAGAATCACTGCAAGGAAGCCCAAGCATGGGAGAAAATGAGAGCACACATGCCTAGTCTGGTTATCTAAATGAAACAGAGATTAGGAGGTGTGCGAGTGCTTTCCTAGGGCCACGGGAAAGTTAATTTCAGTTGTTGTAGACAACACCGAACATTTACAGAGGAGAAACCAACAAGACAAACTCCTCAGCCTAATGCCAACATGAGGGGTGGGTTCTAACAAAGTTAAACCTCCAGCCTTTTCTCATCATGTTCCCAATCTCCCTGGCTTGGCAGAGGAAAGATCCACCACAGGTGTCGGAGACCTCACCCTGGGAAACAAAACCCTCAGACACGCCCTTTGATCCCCTACAGCAATCCAAATGTACATATTCATCTCAACATACTCCAAGCAGGTATCCCACAGCACATACCTAGGATACTTAGCTCTGCTGGCTGACTTCACACTCCTATCAGTTCCACATTAGTCGAAGCATTAGGGCCACTTTGCGTATCGTTATCGGTGCTTGATCTCACAAGTGTCTTAAGGAAGGTGGTGCTCATACAGCCTGACTTTGTTAACATCTTAAGAGAATAGGCAATGCTAAAATATCCTTATTGCTCCTTCTACACTCATTTTAATCTAGAACCTTTGCACATGGAGAGATTTATCATTTTATTGCTCCACAAAATCATCTTCATCTGAGGTCCTATGACCCTTTTCTTTGTGCTAACAAAACCCTTAACTAGGAGTAAAATTTTTTAAATTAAAACTCTCTCAGGAGCTTAATTACCTCCATTTCAACGCTAAATGCTTTCATGTAGGCAACAAACCAAAGGCCAAATTCCAAAGCCAGGGTAAACCCACACGAGAAATGATCAGGCTTCCTCCACAAGAAGCATGATTAATCATCAGAATCAACCCGCTAATGAGAGACTCTATAGGTTTATCTTCAGATCAAGACTTGGTTCCCTCCCAGAAGAGGTGTTTCCTTTGGCATCCATTGAAGCAGTAAGTGGGCAAGATACAACGGCCTGCAGTGTAAAGGAAGCCACATGGGAGGGGTGGCCATTTTTTCTGGTCTGATCCTCCCGAAGGCACCGCACCTCCATCTGCTTCACCAAGACCTGGAGGTGATCAAATTGGCTCCCTGATATCAAGGTTGGGGAGACAGCTCATCCAGCCTGCCCTCCTCTCTGCCTTCAAGGGATCCCTTGATATGTAGTGTAAAGCAGTGAAGGGCAGAGAGCCAAAGTGTGGCTTACCCCAGCCCAGAGCCACCAAAGGCCTGGAAGCCTCTGATACATAAATCTTTGACACGTGTCTGGAACTGTCAACAACCCAAAAGACCAAACAGAGCCTTCCTTGGAGAACTTGTTTCCAATCAAAATCCATAACCCCAGCCTGAGGCTGATCATGGTGCCCAAGGGAAGTCCCATTAGATTGGTGCTGTTCTGGTGCCTTATGGCTATGCCACTGTCCTCTCAGATGCGACCCAAGAGGTTGTCTTGAGATATCTTATTAACTGAGAGGGACCTCTCAACACAGAGAACCTCCTTTTCCTTGTTACTTGGTGGAATGTCACTAACCTGATGAGATGGGTAAAAGGTGGGAGGATAAACTGTGCACTGAAGGTGGTTCTCCCTCCTGCTTGATGATAGCAGGCATCCCAGTAATGGATGGGTGTCTTAGGGATAGTAAAATCTCATCTTCTGTTGTCACCTTGATGCATACCCCATAAAGCTTTGCTCCAGCTGGCAGACTTCATCTTGCCCTTCTGGACATGCCCACATCTCCGGCATCTCCTCCATTTCCCACCACCATTTCTGGCTGCCCCAGCAGCACAGCACCCTGGCCATGAGGACTTCTGCTCTAAGGAGACAGCACAGAGCATGCAGCTTTGCCATATTTATCTCCAGTGACCCATGCCAAGTATGTCCTATGCTTTCCATACAGCATCTCTGGGTTGGAGGCCACAGGGGCTGATAAGGGTGAATGTTGTGCCCTTGAGGCTGTTTTGGAAATAATTGTTGAATCTTTGAAATGGTTGCAAGCCCTGGACTTCCAGCAGAATGGACTTTAGATATCTTTACAAAGATGAGTTCAAGCTCTCCTTGCCTTTGGGTGCTCCATGGTGTGAGGCTGTGGTAGAGCCTGAAAGCCAAAGTTAGGACTGTTATTTGTTCCTTTGATCAAAATATTTGAGGACTATCATAATGCCTCTTCTGGGATCTCTTCAGGAGACAGTCCAAATGGTGCAACCAACTTCCTCAAGAGGGACAGGCTGCTCCCAATCTCCCTGAAACCCTCTCTCTTTCTGGGGTTATTAATTTCCTGCTGCACAAGCACAGAGCAAGGAGCATTGCTGGGAAACAAGGGCAGATGTGGACTATCAAAACATGACTCCATGGAGTTGCCACTCCCAGGGAGCACATGGGAATGAAACCAAAGCCATAGCATTTTGGGGAAGATCTCCCAGATGCCACTTGGCTGCCAGGCAGGGGGACCGGGATGGGAGCAGGAGTGCAAGGTGGGGGTGGGTCAGTCTGTAATGCTTGGGAGCAGAGCTGCCCCATGCGCTTGGAGCGGCAGCCCCACACGCTTAATGAGCACCAAATGTGCATAAAGTGAACAGAGGGAAAGCCTTTGTCAGGCAATAGCAGCAACTACCACTGCGGAAACAGTCAGAAAAGCTTTTCCCCTTAAAGTTTACTACTTTTACTATTAGCCTGGCCTGGAAGCCTTTATTGCTGCCGGCAAAGCCAGGACTTTGCTCTCTAGCCAGCCAATGAGAAGCATCAGAAAACCTGCATCCATGTATATAAGGCTGGTGCACCTTTGTGTGCATTCCTCGGTGTGTGGGTGCCTGCCTGTGTGCGCATGCCAAGGGCTGGGAGCGTGGGCTTGGGTGGGGCGGGAGCTCACCTCGCCCTCCTGGTGCTGCTGTGGGGAGCCAGGCGGGGGGCAGCCAGCGGCTCCAGGCACCCTCCCACTGCTGGGAGGCTCAGGGGGAAGTTCAGCAGTTCTGCAAACAGAGGCCTCTCTCAGAAATACCAACAGCCACTTCAGGGGTAGGTTTGCAGAGGAGCTCAGGGCCCCTTTGCAGAGCTGGAAGGAAGCAAGTGGCTTCTTCAGGGAGCCTGTCACCTCAAGGCACTTTGGAGGGTCTGCCCACACTGTGCCACACACCTGCCTGTGCAACCCAGAAACACTGCTGGAGCTTTTTGGAGAGCCCTGGTGAACGTGCACATGGATGTGGATCCTGCAGGTGCAGAGTGGGGCAGGGTTGGTGCTTGAGCTATAACTGGCAAGGCCCCAGCAGAAACCATGCTCTTGATTTCCACTGAGGCCCCAGCCAAGACTGGGGGCTTCCAAGAACAGTGAGGTATGAAAGGTGCTGAGGCCGTCTGGAAGGGACACGATCTTTGCTGATGTGGGTGGCAAAGCCCCCCCAGCTCCAGAGCAGCTGCCAGGAGCCATGGAAGCCAGAATATTGAGACTGTCTTCCTCCATATTCTGGCTACCAGACCCCTGCCAGCAGGGCATGTGTCTGGTGATTCCTGGCTGAAGGGTCACTCCTGCAGCTTGAGACCTCAGCTAAGCCATGTGTCCCATGCTCTTGGCAGGAGACCTAAAGCTGGAGCATGCTGTGATCTGCACAATCCGATGGGCACTTCTGCATCGCCTGACTCCTGTCCCCAGGGTGCTTCTCTCAGGACTGACATCAACCTGCTTGTGCCCATGGCAGGTGGAGGTGCTCAACCACATTTCATCTGCTAGTCCAGGATGGCAAGAGAAAGCTGAATCCTGGCCTCCTCAGCTGCTCCTGGCCCTCCCACGGGCCGCATGTCTGGGTGCTGTGGCAGGCATGCCTGCCGCACCATGCAGCGTTTCTGCAGGCGAGGAGGCCTTTGAGAGGCCAGGATAATGGCTAATAGTGCTGTTTTCCTCTGCTCTGCTTTCCTTCAAGTGAATTACCAGGGTCTTGCTGGGAATTATCCTGCCATTACCCAGTGCTCTGGGGAGCTGCCAGTGATTTACTTAACAGCAAACAACACAAAGAGCCGGACACGGCAGGAGCTACACAACCGAACAAGCTGGGGAACGTGCAAGTGGAAGAAAAATGCTGTAACAGCAGCCAGGGTGCAGGGATCCGGCCAGGGCTGCCAGCCACAGATGGGCACAAGGATATCCCCAGGATCTGCCTTCAGTTTGCTCGTGGAGCTGATCCTGGCAAGGGTAAATTTGGTCCATGGAAATGTCAAAGGATGGAGGCCCCACGGTTCTGTTCCTGACTGGCCAGGGGAAAGCCCAGGGCTGTGGCACAGAGGAAAATCCAGTTCTCCCTGCTCCTGGAGAGGTAATGGACTCAGGGATGGTGGGAAGGCTGTGAGTGGGTTGGCAGCAGAGCCAGGACTGACCCCCTGCTCTACACCAAGACTTGTGTCTGCATAAGAAGTGCAGCAGAGACGAAGAGTCCTTTGCATCTTCCAGATTTTGTCCTTGTCACCCTTTATTATCCCATGGAGAAGGGCCCTTGGACACCCATGGCCTGGCTCACCCCAGCCACACTGCTGCCTGTGACAGCCTCAGCTCCAGCAGATCACCACAAAGCCAGTGGTAGCTAGGCTGCCCCAGGCTGTTCCTGCCTTCCCCCGGGAACGGCCCTCTGCACACAAAAGGGTGCGGACACCCCCACAGACACGTGCCTTCCATATGTATCCCCAGCATTTGCACTGCACCCTCCCCATAGGCTCGCATGCTTGCCATGTGTTCCCTCTCCTCGCAAAGGCTGCCCCTGCACAGCTGCCACCTGGCCCCCCAAGCCCCCCAAGCACCCACACAAACCCCCTTGTCCTCCTGCCCCGTCCACAGCTCTGCACACACACACTCTCCTCTTGACACTTCACAGGCGCCGGGCGAAGGAGGGGCGAAGGAGGGGCTCCTCGAGTGCTAGAAAGTTGTTCCTACTCTGAGCTGGGAGAAACCACATTACTCACGAGTCCCTTTTTAGCGCGGCTATGTGTTTCCCCCTTCCCTCTCCAGTCCATTAGCTACTATGGAAACAACATGTCATTGCCCGGAGGTGGAGTTCAGCCACAGCCAAAACAGCCGCGGATAAATTCCAGCACCCAAATTCACATCCTGGGGCAAAGCCCGTGCAGTCCAGCCGGGGAATGGGAGCAGGGTCCTGCCTGTACTAAAGGAGCAGATCTCAGTCAGGGCATGCTTGCTGCAGGATGTGTGGGGTGCAGAAAGCACTGGTGGGGACCCCATTGTTCCAGCCAGAGTGGATATAGCGTCGCTGGGGAAGGCCAGAGTGACTTACACTTCCGAAGCCTGACCGAGGGCATGTGAGTGGAGATAAACAGCAGATCCACAGGGCCTTGGCTGCCTCATGTCTGCTGCATCCTGCAGCACCCACTGCCCAGTCCGTGACAGCTCTCAGCTGTGGATTTTGGGTGTCCAGCCTGAGTGCTTCATACATCTCACCCAGGCCCTCACTGTGGAGCAGAAGAAGCCTGGGTCCCCATTGCACCAGGGTGCCCAAAGTGCTTGAGCTGAGCTGCTGCAGGTGAGCAATGGAGAGGGGAGCACTGTAGGATGTCCTCCTCAAACTGTCCCCATACCCTGAGTCACCTGGATCTGGGGAGGACTATCAGTATCCCAAAGCCTGCCTGGCTCTCTATAGGGAGATACACACAAGGTGGGGCAGAAGCTGTAAGGACCCAAGCGAGACACAGTTTAATGGTGGCTGTTCCTTATCATAGCCCCTCAGGACCCTGGGGAGGAGGAGGGCAAGCAGGGATGGTGGTGTGTCCTGCCTGGAGGCTTTCATGGCAAGGGTGAGTCCTGGCTCCAGTCTTCCCTGGCAGATGGGAAATACAGGAGATAGGAACCAAAGCCCTTAGAAGGAAGAATTTTCCTCAGGAGCAGCCAGCACTCCATGACAGAGCTGTGACATCCAACACTGCTGCTGCCCAGTTGTCTGCTGCTGTCTGTGGGCACCCTCCCAGCCTGGACTGCCCAGGAGCTGCCATGTCCCACTCTGGTGGCTTTGCTGCCCTGCAGTGCCAGTGCCACTTAAGGTAGGCAGTAACTACCCCAGCACTTCCAACAGCTCACCCAGAGACATGCACCAGAGCCAGCTCTGGCCTAGCTTGGACACTCCCTCCCTTCCCCAGCTTCTTCAGGAGATAGAGCAGGAAAACCCGCTAGTCCCCAGGGCAGCCTTGGAGTGATCCACTGGCTTTCGAGTTGGAGCAGTGACCTGTGTAAGTGCCTGCCTGGATCAGGGCCAGTGAGAGCAAATTCTGGCCATGAAGCTCCATCAGAGGAGGGAGGGAGAGACTAGAGGCAAGCAGAGATGCCTTTCCAAAGCAGGCAGAGGAATTGCCTGTCAGCAAGGCTTCTCTGCAAAGAGGTGAGGACCATCTCTGAAAAACAACAGAACAAACATTGTGAGGAAGAAAAAAATAAGTCTGGTTTCTAGAGCAGGGATTTTCAACCTGTTCTGCTTTACTGATCTCCAAAAATATCCCACCAGAGATGCAAGTTCCTTTGTAGCAAACCCACACCACCTGGCAAGATGCTTCCTGGCCTCAGTTACTCTTCCTTAAAAGCAGCCACGGAGCCATGGGAATCCCCCAGCCACAAAAGCTGCTGCTCCCGAGAGCACTGGAAACACAAACCAGGCTTGTTTACCCTCACGGGAGCCCCATGAAATGGATTGCAGCCCCAAAACCCCAGGGCACAGTGTTGCAAGAGCAATGCTTGTCCCACATCCACTAAGGAAGGAGCAGGAGGGCACCCCGTGAAGCTGGGAAAAGCTGAGGTGCACCCCTGGGGAGCACTGAGGACATTGCAGTTTCAAAGCCGTGCTTCAGACGTGGTGCTTGGTGTGGATTCTCTGGTGACTAATAGAACACAGTGCATCTGCAGGGACAGGTCTCTTGGGGTGGGTGCTACTTGAGCCACTTGTTTCCAGGACATTGCAAGAAGATCTAGACTCTCCCCCTCACATCACCACCAAATTTGTTTAAAATTTGTCCCATGGGTTTGCAACACTTAGAAAGCAATGAGCAGCAAAAATGGGAGAAAAGTTCCTTTTCTTTGGAAACCAATGTGGACAGTAGCTAAAATAAATGCTAAGGGATGCAGGAAGGTGTAAAGGAAGAGAACGATCCTGCTAAAATAACTCTTCTCTCAAAAATCCTGGCTATCACAGGTGTCTCCACTGAAGTAGGATTCCTGAGCACCCTTAACAAGTGGGGGACAGTCCTGAGATACAGATTGGTGGTGATGTCCCCGGTCCTTGTCCAGAATCTCAGAAATGCCACCCAAGAAAATCTCTTGGCAGGTATCCTCCCTGTGTTCCTGTCTTGGGGCTAAGAGACCCATAAGCTCTGCAGCTGAGCTGAGTGACACTGTGACCCCATGGGGATGACATTTCCCCTATATCCCCTTTGCTTTTAGCCACTGATGTAAGCAGCATCCTTATACAACTCTCCCAGACCAGATGAGCTCCTCTAAAGCCTGCACAGCCATGAGACAAGTTGGCCAAATAAACTGGTTGAAAATTAAAAAAAAAAAAAAAAAAAAAAAAAAAAGGGAAAAAGGCAGAGTCCATTCCCTAATTCCCCTTCGTTGCACAAGCAGTGAGGGAGGCCGCACACCGGCAGAGCTGGACGGCTCCTTTGGCAGCAGCACAGATTTCGATCGGCTTGAAGCAATCATGAAAATGCAGCCTGAACTTCCAGTGACTCACCCAGAGAAGGGAAACTTCCTGGCTTGTATGTTTGAGCATTTCTGGAAAAACTGCTATATTTGGCATGGAAAATAGGAAGGATTCCTCCAGTTGCTTGAAACAGGAGCAGCAGAAATGAGTCAATGGGCAGTTGAAGAACGTTCAACAAGGACGCTCTCTAAATTATTCATTGTGATTCTCCACATTGTGTATTTTCCCCCTCAACAGTGACAGCCCAGGATGGCCCAGGCTCCACCAGGAAGATCCTTGATTTATTGCTCTGACAGCCACCCCAGCACTGCACGTTGGCTGTGTATTATTGACTATGGACATTACAGGCTGCTCCCCGTCTGTTTACCAACAAATACTGCTCCTAAAGGTATGGCATTGTGCTTATCGTTACACGTTGACCCAGCGTGAAAAATCTGCCAATTTATATTTTCATGACATCAGTAGCTAGAAATGCAGTTCTTGCCAGCTTCAAACACTCTCAAATGTTTCATCTAGTATGCTGGGGGAAAAAAATGAAGGAACTGCTCCTCTGCAAATTACTGAGGTTGGTGGAGGGGGGAGCTATTTTGGGGATTTCAAATGCATTCTTCTCTCCCTTTTTTTCCCAATAGTTGTCCAAATGGTTATTCAAACAGCTTGTTCATTAAAATCCTGACTTGGCAAATGAAAATTGTGATTTTCAAATCATACTGTTGATACCTAAAGGAAAAAAAAGATATGAATAAATCACAAGAAAAAAAATCGACAACTTTTCATGAAAAATCTGCTAAAAAAAGGAGAGAGAGGGCAGCAAACATTTTCCATTGGGTGCAATGTCAACCAGCTCCTGGTTAGCATATATTAAATTAAATATTCAATTTGGTCATGCACTGCTTTTATTGGTGGATTAAATATCGACAGATATGTCTAATGCAGAGAGATGCTTCATGCTGCACCCTGGCAAATCCCATCACAGCTCTTGATCAGTGCTTTGGGTGGGAAAACCTGTTCCTCTTGCCACTGCAACCCTGCAAGGCTGATGCCTGGGATCCATGGCCATTGCATGGGGGGTCCTTTCACCTTGTGACGTGCTGATGTCCATCGTGGCTGGGCCAGCAGTGGGTGACAAGCAGGTTTGCCATGATGCTGAGGGCAGGAAGCAGCAGAGGGACTGTTAGGCAGTGACCCTCTTCCAGCCACTGAGGCTTTGGAACTGAGGCACCTCCAGAACAGGGACTGGGACCACTGGATTTAACTTCTCCCAATTTCTCTGCTGAATTTATCCAGTTGCTTTTTTGCCTATAAATTTTAAGCCATTTTCCATGCTCCCACAGCAAGGAGGCCACAGCTTAACCATGGCAGGAGAGTGGATTCCTTTCACTGGAGTGGAGTTGCTGATATCTGGTGGCCCCACGTTCTTGTACAGGGAAGAACCAGGCACCCACCTTGATCTGGCAGACTTCTTTCCTCTTCCCTGCTCAGCTTACTTTCCAAAGGTGCTGTTCAGTGGTAACCACCCCAAGCAGGAGGGTTTCAGCCTGGAAGCAGTGCCCTCCTTCCCCTGGCTCCTCCCTGCAGGGCTGGAAGGTGGCCAGTCCCTCCAGAGCTCCAGCAGCTCAGAGGGCAAGCTGGGGGACGAGTGGAGGAGCACTCCTATTCCCAGCATCCCACATCTTCAGCCCACCAGAAGCCCCAGGCAGGAATGAGATATGTTGGCATCATATCAGAGAGAAGGGTCTTGTCCAGGGTTCTGCTTTGCCTCTTGAATGCTGCCCCTGGAGATTTGGTATCTGCTTGAGACTTCTGGTCCATCAATTATTTAATTCCCTCCAGCCATGTGGTCTCCAGCCCCGAGTGCTCATCTCCTCTGAGTGCACAGGCCTGCCTATGGGGGGAGAGGGGCTGGGCAGGGGGATGCGGAACTGGGGCTGGCCAGAGGATTCCCACTGGGAAGCAAAGCAGAGGCACAGGGGACAGGTCCTACCAGCTGAAGTCTTGAGCTGCGCACTTGGGCCAGCACCTTCTTTCCCAGACACATATTGGTGGGAGGGGTGGGTTCTTCTTCCAATCTCTGGGGATGACCCTGAGAAAATCACCTCCCTGCTCCATGCCTCACTTTACCCACCTATAAAATGGGGCCAAGGATTTCACAAGTGGTGTGAGCTCCAGTGGCATCCCAAACATGTGTGCGAGAAAGTGTTTTGCAATAAGCGAGACTGTGACTCTCACCTCTGCTTGCGGGGCTGCACCACCACGGATGTGCCTTTAGTGGGTAATGTAAGGCTGGTGGTCCCTGCTTGCCACTGCTGCCCCTGCTGTCTGGAGCTAAAGCGGCAGGGCACGGCAGGGCAGGCACTGTGGGGTAGGCAGGACAAGCCGCGACACGCGGGCAGGCAGGCGGCTGGAGCCGGGTAGGTGTGTCCCTGTTACCCAATAAATAACTCAAGCCCTAAAGCAGCCCATTGTAATTACAGGGGCCCCGCGCAGATTGAAAATGAAGAAGAAGGAGGGGGGAAAAAAGGGAAATCAAGGTTCAGTTCTTCCCCAGGAGGTAGTGCTCCATGGGGAAAGCGATAGAGGGGAGCAGTGATTTATATCTCTCCAGAGGAATTCTCCTTTGCAGGGCCGCCCAAGGCGCCGCCAGGTTCAGCTGAGTTTCTCATCTGAATATGCATGAGCCAGTAATTAATTCTCTCTGATACTGATCCAGATTTGGGATTGGTTTTGCGAGTGTGTGCGTGCGCCTTTTGTGTCCGTCTTCTCTCCCAGGTATGCCAACGCACCAAGGAAGGATGAGACGAAGGAGTGGTGGCTCTCCACAGCTGTCCTTGCAGTATGATGGCCACTGCCACTTCAGGGCCAGCTTGGGGCAGACAGGTGGCCCTGGTTGGGTGGGAATTCCTGTGGGGTGGCTCTGGGTGGTGTCCTGCTGGGGACAGCATGAGGAAGGGGGACAGAGAGTAGGCCACAATCAAGGTCACGTGCTTGGGGCAATCCCTGCCCAAACACGCATCCAACCTTGGGCACGTGCAGGAGGTGTTTTCCCTCCTTGCAAAGATACCATGTTTGCAAAGCACGGAGAAGAGGGAGGGAAGGAGGGAGGGAAGAGAATCTGGACTCGCCTCCTCCCTCCCACCTTCCTCTCTCCTTTTAAATCTCTTCCATGCATCATTTGAGCAGTGGGATGGGAGCCCTGAGGAGCAAAACCCTGTCTCTGGCCGAAGGCCCAGGCCTGGGGTGGGATGTGGGTGTGTAAACGCCAGACCCCTTACTCTAGGTCTGATCTACAGCTTGTAGTCACAACCAGCCCTCAAACCGGGGGAAAACCAGAAAACATTAATGAGAGAAACAACCCTTTTCCAGCTTCACAGAGCCCACACCCTAGAACACAGGTTTTTTCCCCTAGCCTCAGGAGCATGTTGCCCCAATGGCTACCTCACCCTTCCCTTGAGAGAAAGGCAATAATCAGCTTTCCTGCCTGTAAACCTTGCCATGTGGCTCCAGCCATCTCTCAGGGATGACTTGAGGTTATTCCAACACACAGGCAAGGAAGGACAGGGATGTCAGTATGGGTGCCTGCGTCATCACATCAGCAGTGCTGGCGCTTGGCAGCCAGTAGGAGATGCTGGATCCACTCCTGATGTTGTGGGCTCCCTGGAACAGCCAGCATCCCAAACTGGAGGCTTCCCTGGTTCCCGCATCATGTCCCTACTCTGCTTGTAGCTAGGAGCAGGATTAGCAGCAGTGCTGGGGTATATTGCTCCCCTCCACCTGGCCCTGGCTCCACATGCAGCAGGAAAGGGACTGCCTTGGCACCACATCTCAGCCAGATAGAGCAGTGGCTTCCCAGAGTCACAGAGAAGCCAGTGAGTGTCAAGGAACCATGGTGTCATTGCCTGCTTGGGTCAGAGGATCGGGAGAGGTCACACTCCCTTTCCCTCACACACCCTCCAGAGGGGATAGCTCCTCCAGAACACTGTCCTCACTCTGGGGTTCTATGCAGAGGCCCAAGGACTGTGCCATGTCCTGCCTACCACATCCAGCTCCATCCAGTGGAGTGCAGAGGAGACAGACTCCCTACATCCGTCTGAGGGATCCCTGCGATGTCTACAGGCTTGGGAAGCAGCAGGCTGGGAATGGCTGGTGAGTCAGAGCCCTGTGTTGTAACGTGGGGGGGGCTGAGCGCGTGTTGGAGCAGGGATGGCCGTGAGCTGCAGTGTGGGGCCCGCCTGAGCCTTTTGCAATCCTCTGGGGAAAGGCGAAGTCAGTGTCTCCATCCCTTAATTAAACTGTGCCACAGGGCCACGCTCCTGCCTGTTTACGTGGGGACGGACAGAGGAGCAGCAGCCCCGGACGTGGGGAGGAGGGTGGCCTCCTCAGCCCTTCCCTGGGCTGGGGCAGCCAGTGCTCTCCAACGCAATCTCTGGCTCCTGCAGCCAGGTCTCAGTCTTGGCCCCACGGTCTCTCAAAGATGCTTTTTGGACCCATGAGCCGACTCCAGTTCTCTGCACACTTCCCCTCCCTCCTGTGAGTGCATATGAAGCTCCTTCCCACCTCCCCATTGCCCTCCAGCACCCCCCCACACACACACTCCCCCCAAGCACTGGTCCTCCAGAGAAAACCTCCACCAAGCCCTGGTCCCCGTGTGCAACCCTTGCCCATCGAGGAACAGAAGGTGACACAGCCAGGATGTCATCTCTGTCGGCTTCATGTCCTGCATCACCAGCCTGACCTAGAAACACTACCACGTCTCGTGCGCCGCAGCCCGGGGATGCTGCAGGCTCATCCCTCTGTTTTTCCAGAGCAGCTGAGTGACAGTCGCCCCTCCCTTGCCTCTCCGAAGATCGTAATGAGAATATCCTCCGAGGAGCAGCTTGCCGCGATGAAATAATCGCCCGAGCAGCATGATCTTCGCGGGGGATTAGAGAGGCTGCTACTTGCTGAGCTAGGGAAACGGCCGGTGAGGAAGGAAAAGTCCTACCTCCTCCTCCAGCACCTCGGCTCCTTTGCCAAAGCAATCGCCTGCCGCAGACGGAGCGAGGTCCCAAGCAGAGAGCTCAGCCCTAGGAACTTCTGTCCCCGGTGCTCGGGCACTTTTGTAAAGTCCCTTTCCCACCCTCCTCCTCGCTCTGCTCCCTGAGGAGCCGCTCCCCAGCCCCGGCAGTCGGGAGGGGTGGAGAAGAGGTGAAGAGCCAGCTGCCTTTTACAGGCAACAGTTTCTGTTGTTGTTTCTTTTTGGACTGCTGAGATATAAAGCGCCGAGCTGAGCCTGCTTCTCCCTGCCTTAAGCGCACAGGCACCCGCCAGCCGGTTATCCAGCTGCACGGAGGGACGGCAGCAAGGGCTACACATGGATTTCCGACGCGGAGTGGTTTAAGGCAGTTTTGCTTCCACTGCAGGCTTGATTGCTTTTTTTTTATCTCCAACCCTCCCACCACCACCCTCCCGCCCCCTGTCCTCTGTGAGATCCTGGTGTGACCATCCCTTGAGGATTCCTAGATTCCGAATTTTTTTCCTGAAATATCCCACATCTCATTTTCTTTTTTTAACTCTTCCTGAAACGTGGGAACCCCAAGCCCAAAGGAACATCCCTAGTTCGAGCAGAAGGCACGCCTGAAAGACAAGTTATAGCAGAAGTGATTTTTTGAGGGGGCTGGGCTTGGGTGGTTTGTTTTTTTTTTCTTTCCTCTTTCGGACAAATTTCGAGACTCGTCGGCCGCCAGCTCCCGGCTGGGCTGTGGCAGAGGGCGCTCCTGCCTCCAGCACTGTGAGCAACCTGCCCCAAACCCACTGAGTCCTGTCTCCGGGAATAGCAGCTGCCCTTGTCTCGAACACTCCACGCAAGAGGCGTAGCCAGCAGCGACCAGAAATCCCGGTTTCCACAGCCCTCTCGCTCCCTGAGTGCATGGAGAAGCTCTCGCCCTGTTCCCACCCAGTCCTGCCACCAGGTCAGAGCAGGACATCCAACGTGAGAAATCCATCATCACCAAAAAGTCTGAACGTGAGAAATCCATCGTCCTAAAAGGTTTCTCCTGACAAAACGCCAGCAGTGCCCGACTGTCGTGAGCGGAACATTGCTGTGTTGACAAGTGCCTGAGATCCGGAGAGAGTTCCTTGTGGGGTGGAAGCCCTTGGTGGCAGCCTGGGGGACGGCCAGGGCAGGGGTGACTGGCACGAGGTCAGTCCAAAGGTCAGCGGCCACCGTGAGGTCTCGGCTGCCCCAGTGCTTCCAGCTCCCTCCGCAGCCCTGCGGTCCTGGTCCCCGTCCCCAGGCTGCCATCTCCTCAGTGCTGCTCCCACGAGGGGTAGGACGCAGAGGCTGAGGAGGAAAGCGCTGCACGGTGTGCCCAGGCACAGACCAGCCTGTTTGCCGTGCTACTGCGCGGAGTGGCAGGGATATTTTGTCCTGGAAACGGGGCCCTGTCTCTGTGTCCAGCCGCCGAGCACGTGTGGGGATGGGGCAAGGGACTCCGGCGCCATGACGCCTCATGCCGCGACGCCTGGTGCCAGGAGGTGTGGGGACTACCGGAACTCTCCTGAAGCCGTAGAGGGAACAACTCTGGGTCACCGTGGCTCCTAGTAGCCGGGATCAGCGTCCCTCGCCCACGGCAGCCGACCGGTTCCCGGCCGACCGGCCCCAACTCCGCTCCATAGTTCCACCCCGCGCCGCCTCCGGGTTTTCAAAACCACTTTGCCGTAGACAGACAGACGGCTCAACCAATAGAAAGTCGCAAAGCGTCAGCACAGCGTTCGCCTGGCGCTGCCGACCAATCGACATCGCTCGATCACTATATCCCGCCCTCCGAGGACAAGTTCTGCCGTGGTCCGGCGGCCATGTTGAGTGTGGCAGCAGCTCTGCTCCGTCTGGAGGGGCGTTTTTCCCACTCCTTCAATGCTTGCTTCGCGCTTTCCGCACCGGGGGTCATTCACGCATGGCGCTGTCTCACCCCTGGGGCTGCTGTGGGCGGTGGAGCAGCTCCCAGGGGATGGTAACACCGTGTGGTTGCCTCACGAAGACCTCTCGGCGCCATCTTGAGTGCGGCAGAGCCCCCTCACTCGCTGCGTCGGTGCTCCGTTACCCCGCGGCATGAGGGGGGAGAGATGTAGCCCCGGTGCCCTCGGGCGCGGTGCGAGAGGCACGGCCGTACATAACGGGAAGCTACAGAATGGAGAGCATAGGGAAGCTCCTAGTGCGCCTGAAGCCCTGAACTCTCACAAGGTTGGGGAGGGGGGGGAAGTAGAAGCAGCTAGGGTACTTTTTTTTTTTTTTTTTTACTGTAAAATAAGCAAACGGGTGGGAATCCCGCATTTCTGCGCGGCAGGCTGGGCGGGCCGCCCCTCCCCACTCCCCCCAGGGGCGGCCGCGGTTGTTGTGGCCAAAGTTTCGGCGGGGCGCCGAAAACACAGTGAACAAGGGGGGGGGGGCTAGCGGGGTACCGCCGGGACCACCGGCGGCCCCGTGGGAAGCGGAGCGGAGAAGGGTAGCGCCGGTTCTCCCGCATTACTGTTATTATTCTTATTTTTAACTCTTATTATTTCCCCTCCGCCCTCCGCAGGCGCGGCGGGAGCTTCCCCCCCCCCCACCTCACTGCCTCCCGCCGCCTCACACGGCGGGAGGGGCGGGGCGGAGGCGGCGGGGGCGGAGGTAGCGCGGGGGGGGGCGTGGCGCCGGTCCCCTCTGCGCCCGCCGAGCTGAGACCAGGCGCAACTCATCGCTGCAGTGGCGGCGCTCGCCGGCTCCTTTAAGCGGCCGTGCCCCATTGTTTGCGCCGCGGCCAATGGGCGCCCGGCGGCCGCGGCGCGCGCAGCCAATGGGAGCGCGCG
>VZUI01052337.1:0-31255 GCA_013401135.1 Cettia cetti | reverse complement strand
GCCCTGGGTCCCCTCATGTGGATCATGGATAAAGGTCTGAAACAGAAGTGGTGCCAGCCCTGAGCCCTGGGGAACACTGCTGGTGACCAGAAACCATTGTCACTGCATTATTACCACTGGAATTACAGACCAACATTATGCTGGTACCTACTGTGCTATCCTGAATTAAGAAACTTACGTGATTAAATCACTGTTGAGTTGTGTGAGTGGGAGAGCCCTGGGGAGTGACAAGGAATCACTTCTTGTCAGTGGGCAAGTATCTGCCCCCAAACAAGCAGATCCCAGAAGAAAAAGTCAAAAGGTATTAAAGTCAGAAAGTACAGAAAATAAATAAGAGGATCTAGACATCTCAATATATCATGAAAATTTCAAGTTAACTAATAAGTCACTGCAGATCACTCTCACAGATCAACTCAGGATTCCCCTCTCAAATTACCAAGGTGAAAAAATTAGACACAGTATAGCTATCAGTGACATTACAAAATTGGAAGGTCTTCAGCTGGGGTTCTTGAGGGTGCTTGCTGCACATGGCTGCAAATGTGAACTCTTCCAAGATAACAGACTGCAGCAAATTCTCGTTACGTTTACCTAAGCCTGCTGCAAGTACACTGAAGGACAGCATTAACAATCTTAACAGTTTACAAAAACAGACACACACAGACACAAAACCCCAACCAAATCCAAGATGCAATTAATTAAATTCAATTGCATACTTTTATACCTTAACAAAAGTAAGAAACAGATTCAGGGTTGGAAAGAAATGGTTAAGGGTGGCAGTTCCCTAGAAAAAGAACCTGGATTTGTGACAGCAGGTCCAAAAATAAATATGTGTCTGTGTAATACAGTCTACAGAAAAGTAAAGGTGTAAGGACAGGAACACCATTTCTAACACACCTGAACAGCCTCTAATCCCTGCTGCAGGCTGGGCCCAGCTGCAGTGCTATGTCCACCCTTGCACTCTACTACAAGAAGAAAAATGGTCAACTGGGAAGAATGCAAAACAGACCAACAGGATGATGAGCTGACTAAAAAGCACTGCATAAAAAGGAACTGTTGAAGGAACTGGACCTTTCTAGTGTAGGAAAGAGATGACTGAGTGAGACAAAATAGCTAGAAAAAATAAAAGGATGGCTTCTGTGAAACAAGAGAATCCACAGAAAACCGTGGAGATGCAGGGCACAGCCACCACCCTGCAGGCCAAATAGCAATGGCTGCAAATGGCTTCAATGGCTGCTGTCTCAATCTCTGCATATTTTAAGAATAACTACAGCAGGACTGTATGAGGAAGAATTGTCCCTGTGATGGGCCAAATGCATGGACCCTATCTCAGAGTCTCTTTTACCATCTCTTGTCACACCTTGCAGCACACATTGAGGAAATTTGCAGTCTAAACTCCAAGCCTTTGACTATACATACAAAATTGCTTTCCCCAGTCACATACTTTCCTTCACCCCAGACTGAAAAAAAATAGCTCAAGTGATACTGTAATTCTCACTACTGTATTTAGGTAGATTCATTCATGGGCACAAAGAAAAACTTACCTGCTAAGTTTTGTGGTTTTGTGTATCATCTCCAAAACAAACATACCTGTTTGCAGACGACTTCAGTTCTAATTGACCCCAGTGAGTTATCTGGTCGCCTCACGATATTGGTATTGCTTTCATCTCTGCCACAGGTACCATAAGCCTCAGAAAAAGATGGCCATCCAGTCCCAGAATTGTACTTTTTCTCTGAGCTATAGTGGAAACCAGATCTTCTTGTTAATTAATAACAGAAATGTTACAAAAGAGTCTGCTTCTGTTAAGAACATTGGCTTTCCCCCTCATTCCTCTGTTGTACCAATATTAATAATATTTGGCACACTAGAAGTTTTCTCATTGGCATCAAACTGTGCTGGAAACTCTCTTCCAAAGGGAATTCTCAATCATCTCACAACAGGAGATTTTGCCTCACTGTTTCTCTTTCAACGACAAGTTGGTATTTTATAAAGCTTAGAAAAGGTTTTTTTTCTGACAACTATGCTATACTAACATTATGCTATAGTGTTTAGCTGAATTACACCTACAGAGTTGCAGTTTGAAGCCTGGCCTAATCCAGCAATCTCAGAAAAGAGAGTTTCCAAGAAGAAACAAAGAACAGACAAGGGCTGGGCTGGCCCACCAGACTAGACTCGTGCCTGATGATGACAGAGGCTTTGTCTTGTAGTCAGCCCTCAAGCAGAGCCTTGCTCAAACCATCAGTCAACCAAAGACAAATCCTCACAGCACAAAGATCTATTTTCCCAAGAGATAATCACAGCCATAAGAAACAGCACAACGGACTGTCAGCTTGTGGATGCCTCCTGTTAACATCCAGGGTGACCACCACTGTTTAGCTGCATATTAAAACCTAGAGAATATAGACAAATATGATCAAAAGATATTTTAGGAGTTTGGTACAGAAATGAGATAATCCCTCCTGTTTAAAATTGTGCAAGCTTTGACAGCAATATGAACTTTCTCTTATCAAAGAGGGACCTATCATGAGTTAGAACAAGAAATGAAGATAGGCTCTCAGAAAAGTGGTCTGGAGACTCACCACAACCATTTCCTCATGATTTCTCTTTTTTTTTTTTTTTTTTTTTTTCCATTTTCACAAACCAAATGCTCTTACTGGCATCTAGTGGTGAACGGAGACACCAGCACCACTAGCAGCTCTTGATCAAGGGGATTAAAATGTTTGTTAGGACAGAATTTAAAACAAAGTACGTAATATATATACCATGTATATTTTGGTGGGTTATTCACATGGTGAAGAAAAATCTGAAAATCTTAATTGCAGTGCCTTTTAGAAAGATACGGCAAATAAACTGGACAAAATGTTTAAAAAATCCAACCCAAAGAAGAGTGCATGAGTCAGCATTTTTGTAATCATCTCTACAGGGCTATCATTGAGTAATGTAACCGTGGAAATAAAAGAGGATTTGCTAGCACAGAATGACCAGAGGGTAGTTTTAGTGTGGGCTGTAGCTTAGTCATTTACATCAATGAAGAGATAGCCATGAGAAATGCTCTCCTTCCCCTCCTCTCCATAAAACTGGAGAGAAATAGGACATAGCACAGGAGCAGCCTGCTCTGAAGCAAATGCAGTTTGCAGACTCTGTGTACATCAAGGTCCTTAAGGCTCCAGGATAGTTTCTTTCTGGTCAAAGAAGGCTCCCTACTTTCCCTGCCACAAAACCACATGCACACACTCCCTAGCAGCCACAGTCCCCAAGAATGACATGGGGGACACATGACTTCTGAGCTTCCCTGACATACATCTGTTCTGTTTCATTTTTATCTAAACTTTATTTTTTGACACAGAAATCCTTATATTTATTCACACATAGATACAAAGATCCTCTTTGAAAACCCACAGAGTCAAGGAAGGTCTTTAACATTGTGTGGGTTTTGCATCTGACCCTGACTGACTCTGTCCCTTATATGCTGCTCACAATACTTAAGTTTATTGTAGATGTTTTCTACTGCTAAAGGAACAATCTTTTCAGCTGTTAAACTAGCTCTCAACAGAAATGGTCTCTGTGTGGTTTTATTAACAGTAATGTCACTTAGATTCCCTAATAGAAACATTTTAGTACCCAAAAATACTGCTGTTCAAGATCATATTTGTCCTTTGAAGTATTTCACCACTTAATTTATGGATAAATGGACTTTCCTTAAACATATGCATTAGATTAGACCTCGACACACCATTCCTCCAGCACATGTCATTTACTTTGATCCCTATTTCAGTTGTCCTGGATGGAATCCAGATAATTCTAAAAAGTGCTCTTTGCTGTATGAATCTCAGCTGTAAGTTTATGGTTTGATGAAGGTTTGAGATTTCATTAAAGCACCACAATTTGCTATCTATAGAGGTTAGGAGTTTCTTCCATGTATTCCCAACTCTTTCAAATATACATTTGGCAGCAGAAGGTAGTAAATTCTGGTATAAATGTATACACACATGTTTCAAAGAAAGGAAGAAATACTTCATGTTTACCTGTAGCTAATGAGCTAACACATTTGAAAAAAAAAAAACAAAACCAAACCATAGCATTTTTAATGGACTAGGAAATAAATAAGATGAATGGATCTCTTACCCAATACCATTTCTCCCCCTCATTGCTTGTGTTCTCCACAACATAATATCTCCATGGAAAATATATTTTCAGATGATTTTTTCCTATTTAGTAGTTTACAATTTTCTTACAAGGATTTTTTTTTCCTCAAAAGTTTGGCCTTTTTTGTCTGTGAGCCTTACCATTATCTTGTGCTGCAAAGAAAAGTGCTTATATTCTCTGAAAGCTGAGAGTGCAAAGGACAGCCTGACTGTTTGGTTATATTGCTGTTTTGTTACTAGTTTAACAACACAAGCAATTCCCTCCAGTGTTTGTCTCTCTTCATGTTGGCATGTCAATATCAATTGCCTAATACAAAAGATGCTGAAATTGAAGGAAAATCTGAAGGAATGGAAGGAACTCTTTCACAGTTTAGTAACTTACAATTTCTCTAATTTATCTGAATTACCCAGAGGTGCCTTTAGGTTTTATATTTATCTTCAGAATATTTTGTAATGTTGAGCTAACATCAGAAATAAATTTATTTAGAAGTTTTCATTAGCAAACCTCTATTGAAAATTATACATTTATACATTTTACATTTTATACAAATGCATGTTTGCATAAAAATAGTTTTCTGCAGTTGGCCAAAGGAAAACTAACTGTACACAATTATCATTCAATTGATTAGTTTAGGTTTATTTTCAATACATCCATTACATTTTCCCCTCCTTTCTTACTATCCAGATCTCTTGATCCTTAGCGTCCCATCTGAAGTTCTGATCTGTGATTCATCCTTCAAATCAGCCACATTTCATTCAGATCTCAATTGGGAATAAATAAGGGCTATTTTCTAGACAAAAATATGAGAAACTGTCCTTCCTGGTTCAGCTACAGAGAATAGAACACTCTCTGCACATCCTACTCCAAGGCACTCTATTTCCTTTTACTTAGACGTTAATGAAGTTGCAAAATATATAGTATTGTAGAGAGCACAGAGGTTAACTGTGCAATTATTTGCAGCCAGGCTTTAAAAAGTAGATGTAACCAAAAAGGCAAGAATAGTGCAATTTAATTTAGGGAACAAGGAGGGGGTGGGGGTGAAGAGAAGGTCTCAGCTGAAGTGTGAGTGACCCAGCAACAAGAATAGCACAACAGTAGACAAAGGCAGAGCAAGGTCTCTCCAGCCCAGCAGCATGAGTGGCAGAAGATGAGTATGGAGGAGCACAAGAACAGAGCAAACAGACAGTGATACTCATGCATAAATACATGTATATGCAGCAGCTTGTGGCTTAAGGGCCTCTTAAACAGGGAATTATTACCAATGAAAAAGAAGCGTGTCGGGAGAAACAGGCAGAGCACAGCGTGACAGCTGTGTGCTGGCCCCTGGCAATCCTCATCAGCTCAAGGAAAAGGCATACCATGTACCTGTGTCACCACAGGCATCCTGGAGTTCTTACACACAGCACGTGGGCACCAAGGGATTGTTCTTCTGAACATCATTTTCCATGCCATTCATGAAAAGACATTGCCCTTCCTGCCACTATTAGTACATGTTAAAGATGCTGTGAAATCCAGAGGATGTTACCTGAAGAGTGGGGCATTGCAGCACACGCAGCAGTATATTCCTGCTTCTGTGTTATTCAGATAGATCCCACTGAATGGCTTTTAAAATAGGAAGGAAAAAGAGAAGTTAATAATGCAGGTCTTTAAAAGCTCACCATCTGGAAGAAGCATGTAGGAATCAGATTCAAAACAGGAGAAAAACCATAAAAAGAAGGCTTTGCAGGGGGGCTTTGAAGAACAAACATTAGCAGCCCAGAGAAATGAAGGGGAGGATGCCTTTGGATTAGTAGTGAAGACTACCCCCTACCCCCACAAACCCTGAGACCAGGCAGATGCATAAATCATCCAGGTACCAAGGATGGAGTCGTGACCTCCAAGAAACTGATGAAATGTGCAGGATCCCAAAGGCCAGGGCTTTGCTATCAACTGCCACAAGCTAAAAGTGGCTTTACAAAGGCATTTTCCTTCTTCCTACATGGTCTGATACTGAGACCCTTATTTTACAGATATGGATTTAAGCACAGTTCACATGGTCCATGCTCCACATGTGCAGAAATCCTCTGGGCTAGGGACAACCAGCACTCCACCCACAACAGTACATGGTTTCCTCCACAGAAGGAGCATGGGGACATGTGGTTGGGTGATCTGGCACCTGAGGGAGAACCCATCTCCTGAAAGGAGCACTGCTTTCAAGATTTCCATGGCTAATCTACATATGGTCATAAAAAGGAGACTGCAGGATGAAAATATGATCTCCCTTTCTTCTGGAGGGGCCTCTACTCCCACCACACAGATCAGTTGATCTGCCAGACAAGCACCCCAGAAAAAAAAAAAAAAAAACACAACCCAATAAAATATGAAAAGAATGCAGAATGCTTTTTCATCTGCAAAACAGTCTGGGTCAGAACAAAATCCACCCTGTTCCGTATGTTGAGTCTAACTTTCATCCACAGGAAGGCAGGGGAAATCCTGTGAAGAAAGCGAGTGGTGACAGCTCCCCAAGACAGGTTTTTCTGTGGCCAGCAGGCAGAGAAGATGGCTCACCCTTGGGCAGCATTAGCACTTTGGCTCACCGGTTCTGTTCCTTTTTCTCGTGTAACATAGAATTGCTCTGGAGTCAATTTTTTTTTCCAGTCTGTTGCAGCAGCTGCTTCAGCTTGTTTAGTCAGGGAGCCTGTGTCTTCCATTAGATACAGAAAGATAATTTAGTAAGATAGCTTAGATTCCATTGATGTTTTTCATCATCATCTCAGTTCTCCCAAAGTTTCTGTGGGTACAGACCAAGCACAGAGGGCAGCTCAGGGACAGGGGCAAGTGCAGGACTTTGCATCTGCTCTCTGTTTGGTGTGCTGCACCCAGGGAGCAGCTCCAGCAAACCACGTGGGAAGGCTTGTAAAGGAAATGGGCACCTATGACCCAAGGTACCAGCCCCTCTCCCAGCACAGCCCTCTTGCCTGGCTCAGGATAACTGCTGGCCTGCCAGTGCTCCTTCTTCATCCCTAGGTATCACTAAAAGGTTTGGCAAACCTCTTGGAAACCCTCAGAAACCAGAAGTTATGTTCATCTGTGGACTGTGGAACACTGGTAACTTCCACAGTCCCCAGTGAAAAGTACTAAGAATGAGGACTAAGAAAGCAACACCTACAGCCCAAGAGAAATAGGGCCATAGTTAAGTGAGGGACACACAACAGTGGAGCAGAAGTCACCCATCATGGTGCAAACCCCCAGCAACATATCCTGGTGAGTACACACCAGGAACACCTATGGTGGTATGGGATTGGCAAAGAATTAATAGACTGGTTGAAAAACAGCAAGTAAAATTGTTTAATACCTTCCTAATCAAAAAGTCTGAGGTGTGGAACTACCTCCCAGCCTATCTCCCATCAGCAGGGGATCCTTGAAAAACAATCAGCTCCTGAGGAATGACTTGCCTGCGTTCCTCTCTTGCAAGGCAGAGTTGAGGCTGGAGGGGGCGGGGTGGGGGTGTGGGCAGAGGGAAATGAATTGGAAAATGATAGTTTAACCAAAAAAATTTAAGAGTTTAGCCTTCCGGTTCAAGACAAAAAACCTACAGCATGCTAACACAGCCCTTCCTAAGTGTCCAGAAGACGGCGAGCACGGGGATGCTCTTTCTCCCTCCCCATGCGCCAGGCGGGGTACCTGTGTCTCTGTGCTTGGCGCGGGCGCGGCCGGCGCTCGGGAGCGCGCAGCGGAGCAGGAGGAGCAGGCGGCGGCTCCCGAGCATCCTCCCGAGCGCACCGGCCGCCATAGCGGCGGGGCGGGACCGCGGAAGAGGCCGGCCGTATGTAATCCCTGCGTTCCACCTACGGAATCAGACCTCATAAAAGCAATGCGTAAAGCGCCCGCTTAAATGCCGCTGCAGCATTGGCAGGTAGAGGTTTCAATCACTGCTTACCGAGAGGCAAAGAGGCCAGCCTAAAAATGATCAATCGCTGCAGCCGTAAACATAACAAAATCCAGCTATTCTAGATTGTTTTTAAGGAGAACAGGTCTGGTACTTGCGTGCAAAAGCGCTCTTGCTGTCCTGGATGCGTGTTACAGCATTGCTCTTGGCGCTGTTGATCGAGGAATGGCGAAGGGGCTGTGCCATCTGAAGGTTTCCTGTTTTCCTGGGGTGATTTGCAGTCACAGCTGCCTTGGCTTGGTCTATAAATACACCTGTAATAGGACACCAGTGTTAGTTTGGCAGACCGCCCTTAAAAGGTAGTCCTAAACACGAGTTCGTTTTCCAGGCCTTCATGCTGCTGTCTTTCTTCCGATAGTTACATTTCTGATTTGGAATTAGTTCATCATTTCAGAAGGATGTGGAAGGAAGTGTTTTGATTACATTGGATAACAAAGCTAATAATGATGTTTTATACAAATTTACTTTCTTTTAGTCTAATTCTTCTAGCCTAATTCTAAAATCAAAGCTAAAAAATAGTCTTGTGTGATCAGCCCTGTATATACACATTTGTGGCGAACTGTCCTTATGCCTAAGACAGTGAGTTCCATGGCAGCTGAGGACATCCAAAGCAGCATCTGTTCAGAACCACGGCTGTAATCACTGCCTCTGCTCAGATCCACAGAGCATTCCACCAAAGGATGGATACCAGCAAGGCTCCTACATGGTGCATTCACAGTCTGCAGTGGCAGGGGGGAGCAGGACACACCTGATTTATGGCTTTGTCCTGTGTAATAAGACATGCTGGAAAGAAGCCAGAGTACCTGGATAAAAATCCTGGAGTATGATGCCTGTGGGTCCTCAGGACTGTGATTCAGGATGTTAGGAGAGCAGTGCTGCTGGCAGGGAGGAGAAGGCTTTGTCACCCCACTTTGGTGATGGCAGAAGGCAGCACCCATGCTATAGGCAGAGGAACAATATTTTTCCATGTTTAGCAATTTTGGAAGTCATGATCCTGTGATCTTTCCCAACACTTTCTAGCTTACCCCTATGGGATCTTATATCAGTCATTTAGCCATGGTTTAGGAGGGAGTTGGAACGTGTTAGGAAGCCTTCAGTGAGGAGACACCCAATCTGACACTTCCCCAGTTCTGGCAAGTGGTTTAAGGCTAGAAAGTGGTAGCAGGTGATGGTGTCACTCCTGGCCTCTGTCTCCAGATCAACTGTGGAAAAGAGGCATTTCCCTCACATTCCTGGTCTTAATCTTGCTCAGATGGTGTTTGTTCCTGAGGAGGACAGGTAATCAATAGAGTTCTCCCTGAATTATCTGAGAAATGAAGGAGGATGAGAAAAAGTGGTTAGTCCTGAAACTTGCATGTTTTCATGTAATTGACATCGATTTAACTGGTGCTTTTTTAAAAGACAAAATTAAGTAAAAATGAACTGTCAGTATCTTTCTTGCAGGTCTCTGTTACTGGTACCATCCCAAAATGCACCAGTTTTGAGGCTGTGGGAAATGAACCAACACAGGTCTGCTGCTGTACCTTTTTCCTCAGGTTCTGGAGGAGGGAAGTGGGTACCTGGGGGCAGTGGGGACAGAAGGAGCACAAGGTATCAGGCTCAGCAGCCCAAGCCTCATCATCCTCTCAGTTACCCAGTTCACTACAAGCCACTTCTTGATTAAAATAAGGGAGGTGGTGGAAGAGGCAGATCCCATTCATCCCAACAGCTGTGATCCACATTTAGGGTGGTGCATGGCAGAGAAGGAAAAAATCCTCTATTTTCCCCTCCAACAGAAGCCTGACCTGCAGTCATCCAAACCAGCATGACAGGTCTTCCTCAAGTGGAAAACAACCCCCTCAGATGGAGGTAATTCATTTTTCAGATCTTCAGTGCTGAAAAACCAAATCATTGTCCTGTCATGCCTGTAATGTTGCCTCCCATGGTTACAGCACACACCAAGCCGTGTAGCTAGGCAGACATCCGGCCTGCCTTTCTCCCCATAGACTGTTCTGAAAGCCAATTAAGCTGTTACTTAATTTTCCTCCTATTTTTTTTTTCTCCCTTATGCACAAGGGGAAGCATTTAAAAATCTCCCCTAGCTACATTATGTAAATTTTCAAGTAAATTCTCCCTGAGTTGTAATTCAGCAGATTTATTGTTAAAAATGTCACCAGTCTCCAGCATGCACACAAGCTGCATCCAGGGAAGGGTCACTCATCAAAGCACAGTGTTCCCTTAGACACGTGTAGATGGGGAGAAGCTCCTCAGCTCCTCCTGTGCCGAGGCAGCAGCAGCATCACATGTGTAGGTGAGAGCAGGAGGGAAGAGGGAAGCAGTCACAGTCCAGACTATCCTACTAATATTTATTCAGGCTCCAGCCATTTCCCAGCTCAGGCTCTCTCTTGACTGACGGCTGTGGAGACAAGCAGAACATCACGTACTGCTACGCTGGCAGATACTGAGCAGTCAGCCAGGAAGCAACAAGGTGCAGAAGTGAAAAAAATCCTGCTCAAATTCAAACCTCTTCTTATGCAGCTTTTGTTAATAAAGCCCCTTGACATTACTATGTATGGAAGAAAACACTGAAATTGCGGTGGTTTTATTTTGTATGCATTTGTATGCAATTGGTTTTCCTCTGCTCACTTTGTCAGACCTAATATATGTCCCCTCCTATGGTGTGGTTCCACTGAAACATGTGGGACCTCACCATGCAACAATTTTTCTTGGTCCTGTCATATGCAGGAGTGCTGTGTGCCCAGGTGCCTGGGGAGTGAAGAACAGGGGTCTGGCATAAGCCCTTCAGTGGTGGGTTGTATCTCTGGGGGGCTCTGCTTCCTCCATGGAAACCCTCAATGCTTTTGTAGGAGATACTGCAGGAACTCCACATCCTTCCTCAGCAGAGTCTTCTCTCTCCTCTAATTGACTTGATGCAGCTCCACAGCCAGCCTCTAGCCACTCAGGTCTGATGAAACTGAGCTCTTGATATATGGAGATACTGTTTCCACATGGAAACAACTATCTAAAGATATGTGGTAGTGCTCTGGCGCTGAATTCCAGTGATGGAAAGGGATTCTGGCAAAATTTACTAGAAGCAGAAGTGTCAAAGTACTTTGGAAAAGGGTACTCCTGGTACACAGAGACTGAATGCAGATCTGAACCTCCCTGAAGCTGATCTATGGATTCTGCTTAGATTGATTTATGGAGCAGCCTGATGTGATTCAGGTCAAAGACATCATCAGAAATAATGAACACACAACTTCTTGCTTTGTTTGCTTTATATTTTAATATCTCTTTTTGCTAATTGGAAGCTATAGAATACCTGATTATTCTAACCTTTGTTTTTGGAAAATAATAGGTTATATTTGTGGACAAGCTTAAGTGGGAGCCTTCTCTTGGAGTCTAAGGGTGGAATTTGAACAGAAGAAGACAGAGTAGAATAGAATAGTTCCAATTGGAAGAGATCTTTGGTTTGATCCACTGTGATAAATGCTTTGAGTTAGATTAGACCAAATGCCTTTCATAGGTCCTGTCCAGAATAAATTATTCTAGGATTCTAAATGCTAGAATTTAAATGAGAATTTTTTTGCATAAAAAGTGAAGGCATGAACTCCAAGTTAAATGGATAGTTTGCAATCACTCCTTGATAGAAAACTCAACTCTGCAATGGAGCCATTGTATTGGTTCAGCTAAAAGTAGACATGCAGTTTGGTGTGGAGGATGTGTATCTTCAGGGGCAGCTATTGGGAAGCAACAAGTCCAGGCTATTTCCCTGCATTGCCCTATGCATCCCCCATATCATAACATCCAAGCTCCTTGAGCCATATAGACAGCAATAATACATTCCACAAATTAGTGTGTGTTTTCTTATCCCTTTTATCCCAAGGTAGTGAAGAACTGAGATGGTTCCTCCACACAGTTCCAAAGCCTGAATAGAAAATTGAACAAACATTTATTTGGCAGCAACTGCCATAGCAGTAACTTTCTGTAGGTTATCTTAATGGATTTATCACCCTCAACTAAGCCCTGACCATCTGTTCTATTCTCTCATTACAAATACAGAAAAAGCTAATTCATGATTGCATCATAAAAAAGTAAAATATAAATGATTTAAGAGTAGGGCATGCTTCACACTCTGATTGGGAAAATGGCTCTCTTCCATAGAGTGACTTCCTTGATAACAAGAGTTTGCCTTTTTCCCAGCAAATGTGAAGTACTGAGGAATGGGGCTCACAAGTACAAGTTTTATTCCCACTCATTAATCTTAGATGTATTTTTAAATTTGGGATTCGTGTAAGTGAAGTTATGAATCTTCTTTCCTTCTCTTTTAGATGACCTCCCAAAGATTTATTTTTGTTGGAAAAACTAACATTCTGTTCTCAAGGCATGAGCTAGTTTTCCATTTCATGAAAATGAAGTGCCAGGTAGCAGTCTGGCACAGCACACCCTGCTCTCACTGGGACAGGAGTTGGGGTTCATTTTCCAGGACCTAGCTGAGCAACTCAGAACTGAGCAAAAACTTCTCCAGCTTCATGTGATATAAAATCTGGCCAGATCTGTGGGGACAACCTACCTATTAAGAGGCAGAGTGTACTAAGTCAGTGCTGCTGTGGTAAATGTTTCTGTCCATATCTGCTATGTAGGAAGATGGTAGAAAGGATCAGAGCAGGCTCTAGGTTTCACATGGACCTCTTATTTCTACACTGTACTGCCATCCATCTAACAAGAAAAGATGCTGGTAGGCCAGGTATTGCTAGCCCATTTATTAGTGAATTGCTTTAATTCCTGAGTGTTAAGCAAAGACACCTTCCCACCATACCTAATGTTCAGCAGTGTTTCAGTATCAAAACTGA
Source organism: Cettia cetti (assembly GCA_013401135.1). Classification (NCBI taxonomy): domain Eukaryota; kingdom Metazoa; phylum Chordata; class Aves; order Passeriformes; family Sylviidae; genus Cettia; species Cettia cetti. Next base: position 18,351 of record VZUI01052337.1, on the reverse strand, counting down.
GCATGAACCTGACTGAAACCTGTGCTACTCTTTACAACTGAATTTCTGTGGTCAGCAAATACACAGCAAGTGGCAACAATGCACTGCAGTGGCAGCTCCTGGATGAGGCACTGGAACAGATTTCCCTGAGAAGTTGTGGATGTACCATGCCTGAAGTGTTCAAGGTCAGGATGGATGGGGCTTGGGACAACTTGGTCTAGTGGAAGGTGTCCCTTCCCTCTGTGGGGGTTGGAATGAGGTGATCTTTAAGAGCCCTCCCAACTCAAACCATTCTGTGATTCTGTGACTCCCATCCCTCCTCTATCCCATGGTAACAGGCTAATCCCTGTGTAAATAACTCCAGATTTCTGAGCAGAAGTTTTGCTCTGAAGAAGGTGCCCTGAGCATTGGACCAGTGTGATCCTTGGCACATGGAACACTGCATCCTGAGCTCACCCTGCATTTTGTGTTATTTGTGGTTTAGACCTGTACCACATGCCACCCAGCTCTTGGCTTGTGGAAACTGCAGTGAGCTACTTAGCGCCAACACTAAATTTGGCCCAGTGCTGCAAAGTCCAAGTCCCCATCAATTCCTGATACGGTCTTGTCATTGGGACTTCCTGAAGAAATTTAGTACCTGAATAGCCCAATATTTAGGCTTAGAGTCTCTTGACTTTTTTGCACATATTTATACTTAGGATCCAGCATTTAGTCACCTCGTTCTCTCTTTGGTAATGCAGCTCTCATTAATAGCAGGTGGGTCTAGGATTAAGCCCACTTACATTAGAAGTCTGCAGAAAAAAATAGTGTAATGAAAAGAAACTGGCACTCACAGCATGTGATTCTTCTGTATGATCTACCACAGATAAACTGTGTCTTAAGACTGCCCATTTGTGAGAGAATTCTCCAACTTTGGAAATTAGATATCATTACCAACATCTGTTATATCTTGGGACACTGAGCAGACCTCCAGTCTTTCATAATATGTTCCCTAATGCCAATTAAAACTAATGACTTGACATTTTGAAAAGCCTTTTGACTCTTTAATATCTTTTTGACACCTGGCCTTTAAGAAATCTTCTTTCAGACTGTGTTACTAAAAGCACCTTGTTCAGAGAAGCTCATACTGAAAAGGAATTAAAAACATGCTATGGTGTGGGGGGTTTTGTTCAAATCCTTCTTATAACTAGGAAGCACTGCTGATCTGTCGAAAAAGATGTGCTGATTTTGAATGGGATAGAGTTAATGTACGTCATAAGTAGATGGTATGGGGCTGTGTTTTGGTTTTGTGCTGGAAACCTTGTTGATAATACCAGGATGTGTTGTTACTGCTGAGCAGCTCTTACACAGCACTAAGGCTTTTTCTGCTCCTTACTCCACCTGCAAGTGAACTGGGTTGCACAAGAACCTGTGGGGAGACAGAGCCAGGACACTGACCCAAGTGACTGGAGGGATATTCCAGATAGCATCATGCTCCATATATAAAACTGGGGGGAGAAGAAGGAAGGGGAGGGACTTTCTGAGTGATGTCCTTTATGGTGTTTGTGGATGTCCACCCCCTGTAGGTGTTTAGATGGTACTTAGAGCCACAGTCTAACTGCCTTGGTGGTGTCTGGTCACAGGTTGGACTCAGTGATCTCAGAGGTCTTTTCCAATCCAGTTGGTTCTGTGATTCTGTTTGTCTTACCGAGTGAGTCACTGTTAACACACGGTGGAGCCCTGTTCTCCTGGGGATGGCTGAATACCTGCCTGGCCAAGGGAACTGGGGAATGAATTCCTAGTGTTGCTTTACTTGCATGTGTGGCTTTTGTTTTACCTATTAAACTAAATTTTGTGATTCTCTCCCCCCACTTACAGGAGGAGGAGTGCATGAGAGGCTGTGTGGGGCTGATGGCTGAAGTTAAACCACAACAGGATGTAGATGAGAAAACACAAGAGATGAGTGTCAGACACAGTAAGAAAATCTAGGGATGTCCCCTGGAAACAGCAAGAGAAAGCAACGAAGAAATAGGGAACAGTGAGACTGCAAGCTGTGGGACCAGCAGACAGTGAGGTCTCTGTTGGGTGGTTACTCAACCTTTCTTGTAACAAAAGAATGAAGTGACTTTGGAGCAGTTTCAGCTTCACAAGGACTTGGCACCATGTTTTACAGGAAACTTGCACAACACTGGCACCACAGAAAGGAAAGATGTTACACACTGTGGAGCCTAAGGAGAGCTTTGTTACTATAACTCAGCATGGATGAGGGAGTGAAAACCAGCAGTGAACAGCTCTTGCTGAAGAGCTTTTTTTGTCTCTTATTCTAAAATAAGCAAAGAGATCCTGTGGAGCCCAAGCATTTGGTCGGCTGGAAGACAGGGTCTGCTGTGCTCACTTGCAAAGCAGGACCAGCATGAGGAGAGCTGGTTGTGGACAGCATTTGAATAGGTGAGTGTAGCCTGGGCAAAGCGCTGCATGAGCAACAGGATCTGCTGCCTGCTTTGATATGATCATTCTTCCCATCTTGCTGTATTTTAACCAACATCTGTCCAACTTCACGTAAGAACTGGCTTCAATTATGCTTTGTACAAGGTTTCCATAGATGGCATCTTAGCATTATGAGTGAAACATCAATGAGCTGGAAGAACTAGCTGGTTCATTACCATGCAAATAAGCTCTTCATGAAAGAAAAGCTTTTACTAGCTCCTTATAGTTTCCAGTACTCTAATTTCTTCCATGTCCTACAAATAACATGTTTATAGGTCAAAGACATATGTGTGTATATATGTATATGTCTCTCCTCCGCTGTGTTTCACTCATTCCTGTGCATACTCTCTACCTGTACATAAATTCTAAATTCTGCCTGGGTGACAGTGGACAAGGAAGGCCAGATAAACTTATTCCACTATTTCTGATATCTTTGTGTCAGAGAGAGTGTTTGCTCTCTCTGACAAAAAGCTCATTAAGAGAACTAAAGAGCTATTAATTTATCTGCAAAGATCTGCTGTAGTAGCAGTTCTGGTGAAATATCATGTCCCATATACACAGTTGTATTGCAAAGGCCACAGGCAGTGCTAGAGCAGAGTCCTTTGGTTGTTTCCCTCTGTGCCATTTGGGAAGAGGTACAGCTGTCTGGGAGGAGAGGAGGTTCAGTGGCACGGCTGTAGACGGTTTGTGTATTGGATGTGCCAGTGGGTGGCTGTACAGGCGGTATCTGTGCTATGTGTTTTTTATCTCTGTGTAAATTTGTTGTTAAATCCCTAGACACATAGAAATCCCCTCAGCTGTGAAGTGCTGAACCTAGCAGAGTGCTCTGAAAATGCAGAAATGTATTGGAGCCATGCTCTACCTTTTCTATACTGGCCATTGTCAGAGATGGGTTACTTCCTTGGGCAGACTCCTGGCTTGAGCCTGTCTGTCCATTCTTATGCTTTCTCCTTCTGGTTTGTTGCAATGTGTTTGGGCTTTTAATTACATGGGATTTTTTTCTCTTTTTTTGTCAGTCTTCTGAAGGAAAATAGGTAGTGCCAAAGAGTTCTTGGGAGGAAGACCCTTGTATGAACCAGTAAGGGGCCTATGAATATGATAAATGTTTCAGTGTACTTTTCTACCTTAACTAAATTGACACACTGGCCAGTAAATGAGTTTCCATTCTGACACTCTGCAGTTCCCATTCTGACACTCTGTGTCGATAATAAACTGGATTTAAAGAGAAATGAATTGTGTAGTAGAAGAGGTGCAGATCCATGTGAAGAAGCTGGAGATGAAATAATATGTCACCATTCAAACCCCACATTTACTAATAAAAGGCTTGTTTTTCCTTGAAGACAAGTTTAGTGAGAAAAGTAACAGAAAAAAAGTTCCTCTTGGATCTGAAAATAAATACTTTTTTTTGTTTTTCTGAGAGCTCTGGATTCTTGTCAGGATCCAGAGTTAATCAGCAACAGAGATTTCCTGAAGGAAGAGTTCACTTCAATTTCTTCATGCACAGGAGTGCACAGTTTGAGGGAGCGATGTCCTGCCAATGCTCTAGTTTAGCAGTGGGTAATCAAAAACTATTTGAAATGTCCCAAATCTATAAATTACACTGCAGTTGTTCCCTGCTAGCATAAAGATAAACCAATGTAAGTTAAGCTCAGTGTTCCTACTGCTCAGGGATCAAGGGCAATAGAAGAGAAGCATGGAAGAGCTGGTACAGCAATCTGTACTGCTTTGGCACCTGCTGGGGGAAGAAGAGTTCACTTCTGCAGTGAGGTGTTTACTAGAAGCATCCCTCAGAAAAAGGTCTCAGCCAAAAACTCATCTGCAAAGCCTAGAATTACTCCCTTAGCCACAACGGTCCCAGACACGCAGAAAAAGAAAAAGCAGAGGTTTGCAGGGCCAAAGCACTCTCTCATACCAAAACCTCTATTGGAACTTGCAATTCCATTGATATCACCATCAGTTTGGTCTGCTGCTTTACCAATTATTCACATTCATCAGACAGGTAGGAATCATACCTGACCTTTTATCAACACAGTCCAGATTTGTATTTCTTGATATGCAGATGTGCTGTATATTAAGCATTGTGCTTTTCAATCAAAACCAAAATTCTTTTTAATGAATAGTGAGGACAGCAGGGTGTGTATGTGTGTGCATGCGTGGTGTGTCACTTGCAGATGCCTTGGAAGAGATCATGCAGGAAGCTGAGCTGGGCATATCATCATTTCTGCACAGTCAGTACTAAGTTGAGCAGTTCCCATGAACAGGAGGGAACAGTTTTCATGCTAGCTTCTCTCAGAAGCACAGATACCACAGTGAAGATGACTTGGGGTGCCTGGTTCAAATCAGGATCTTCAGTCCCCATCACCATCCTGGGATAATCATCTACATGCCCTCTCTTTCAAGAAGCTGAGCACATCTCATTTGGTTTTCATTTTGCACAGCTGCTGGCCATGAGGCCCATTTCTGTGTCATTGCCTGGTGGTTACAGCTGTGGAATGAACCTTCGTCTCAGTTCTTACCTTTGCTTAAGACAGCTTTTGACCTTGCAGGAGAGCACCTAATTATGAGGATCTTGTTCTAGGCAGGGTACAGTTTCTACATTTTATGGTAGAAATTTACATGTCTAAGCAGTAAAATGTAAGAACATTTCTGGAAGTGGGTACTGGAGACCCAGACTATTTTTTCCCAGAGGAAAAGCCTAATTGCTTTTAACTCCCAAATATTAAGTTGAAGAGGTTGCTCAACTTTTCTGTTTCTGTAGTCTATTAATCCTGCATTCTTTTCTACATGACAGCAGATCTTCAAAAAGAGTGTGCAGTAGCCAGAACAGATCCTGCAATGAGGTAGCTGCAGACTGTTTTGTTCTTGCTTAGGAAGGCATCAAGCCTGACTCCTTCTGTGTGACTGATCTGCCTAGTGAACTATTATGTAAAAGGAATTCAAGCCCTTCCCCATCTGCTCCTTAAATGAAGGTAGGCAATCAATTCCCTCAGGCACAGCCCAAGCCAAATGGTGTGTGCTGGGCATGTGCTGGGAATATTCACCCAGCTGAGCCCTGTAGAAATGTTTAAACATTTTGTTTTCCGATTCAGTTCTGGAATGAGTATGAGCTGAGCTGCTCTTATCAAGGGTGGGGGAATTCTTTACCAGGCCATGGACACAACTACAGGACCCTGATTAACATCAAATAAAAAAGTGTAGCTTCTCCTGACTTACTTGACAAATAAAGTGCAGTTTTCAAAGTAACCATTTTAGATTAAAATGTTTATATTCTACCTAGATCTTAATGCTGACATCCAAGTGCATTACAATTCTGAAGTGACAGAACTCAAGGCAGTACAAAGTTCAAAACTGCGAAAGACATAAAACATATTTGGATCCTACATTTCTGGATCATCAAATTCTGCCTTATATAGTGCAGGGTACAGCATTTGGGTTTATTTGTTTAGATAATTATTTTATGTAAAGTGAGCTCATATGTCTAGAAATTTCCCAATTTTTATTTTGAAAAACTGAATTTTGTCTATTTTTTTATATCAATTTTTATTAGAAACAACAGAAATTGCTTTCTTTTCAAGACCTCCTCCAACAAAGTCAGTCATACTTTAACGTTATGGTTCCAATACAAAATAATGAAATTCCAATGTAAGAAAACTATACAAAATGATAGCTAGCAGGAAATTAATTCTTATTTTATATCAATTTACTGGACTTTCAAAGTTGTGGGTTTCTTTCTATACCAAATCATACCTGTCAGTGAGAGCATATGACTTTCCATCAGTCTCCTACCTGCTACATAGCAATGATAAGAAACACATCCTCACCCTTCTCTCAGTTCTGCCAGCACTTCCTGCATTTTGTTTCCAGATTTCTTTTTCATTCTGATGTCTAGAGGACTGCTGAACATAAGGTAAAAAAAAATGAACATGAGGCCATATAAGCAAATTTACAACATAAAGATAAAATGTTCCCCTAAGGGCTACCAGGAAATCATGCTGCATGTCAAAGGAGGAAGGAGAGGGAGTGGTGGGACCATGCTCATGAGCAGTAATGAATACAACAGATACAAACCTCCTCCTCAACCCAAAGCAGTCAAGGCAAGTGACTGTGCTTATACAAACATTAAAAAGCTAAAAGAACACAGACCCAAATTTTTTAATCACATTTTTGGTAGGCAGGAAGTAAATGCCTTGTTGTAGGTGTTCTGGTCTGCTGAAATTCAGTTCTGTACAACGTTGCCTGCACTGGCCTAACTGCTTTACAGTACATTCTCACAGTTTTCACAGTAAACTCAATTGATAGTGGTGCTCTCTGAAATACTCCAGTACATTCCTGACAGTTTCACCAGGAAGTGTTTACTAGAGTGTTCTAGCCAGTATTTTACCTCTCTTAAAAGCACCGCCACTCTTCAGCAACACCACGTTACCCAAGGCTGCAAGAAGTACAAACTCCCTGTCTAAAACCGCTGCCTTCTCGGAGTCCATTTTATCTTCAAGTCAAAAATAAAGAACTTAAACAGATCACAAGCATTAACTTATCAATCATCTGTCTTTCCTGTGCCAGGACAAACAGTATTTGCTTTCATCCAGCGTATTCTATTATCTGTAAATATTAACTCTGCCAAGTTCTAAGAAATATAAACGGGATTTTTTCCTACAGAGGCTGAAAGTATACTGTTATTGTAGTTCTAGCTCTCAGTTCTGGGTTATTTCACACAAAAAATATTCAGTTGTTTTTAGGTGTCTTGTTATTTCATCAGATGTCACATTTTCTTGCTTTATGGACGCGAAATTCCTATGTGCATGGGATTTGAAGAAAAATTAGAAAAAAAAAGAACGTGCTGTATAGGAATTTAGCCTATTTAATAAGCATTTTAATGTTAGCACACACCAAATATTATTGATTTCCAAATTTTAATTTGTAGTTTTGCAATTTAGTCTTAAAATAGTACAAAAAAATTAACAAAATTTCTAAGCACTGAAGTTAGATACTTAAACTACATTTAATTAAACCTTTGAGACAACATAACAGATATGCTCCTTTTTGATAGCTGGATATGAACCCCCTCATGTTTCATAAATACAGTACTGCAAACATATTTAAAATATTTGTTTTGGTGAAATTCATCAAGATGATTAAACGTATTTGTATCGATCAGCCTTTGCAGTTCCTTGTTTTAGCAAACAGCCTGGTTCAAACATTAGCTCTACAATATACTCTTGAGGAGGAAGCAGAAGCCCTTTGGGAGAACGTTCAGACAATTTAACTTCATTCCAAGCTCTGTTGTACTTGCCACGAACTAAACTACAGCCAATGCCAATTCTGTCTGCTATCACCTAAAAAAGAAAGAAAAAGTAGTTAATGGCAGTTCATTCATGTAGCTTCTGTGATATACAGCGAGGCCCCATGAAGCTTAAAAACAAAACAGACACCTGAAAGGCCTAGAGCTTTCTTGAAACAGATTTTATGAATTTCTCAAGTGTTCCAAACTTCAAACCTTTATTGTTGGTTTTGCATAGAAAGTGTAGGCTTTTAAATGTTATTTCCTGCATATCCTAAAAACATTCATTTTAACTCTTTTCAAACACTGATACATTTGTTTATCAGCCAGTCCTTCAGATCTCAAATGAAGTGCAACACCCACAGTACCCAGCAATGTTTGGGGTTTTTTTTTCTGCTTGGAAGACTAACTTCTGAATAACATTTTAAAGTCTATTCAAGCAATGAGGTCTAGGCACACTGCACACTATAGCTAGTATGAAATATTAGATGTAAAAAATGTCACATTTTTATCAGTTTAAGTTTAGGACTGTTGCTTCTCTCCGAAGCACACTCCTTGTTTTGCAGCCCTGGAAATGTGGGAAGCAATGAAATGCGAGGCAAGTGTCTGCTAGATGAAACACCTGCCTTTCCTCTGGGCTGCACTATCACAGACAGACCTATAATGGTTTCCAGCTTCCAAACTGCTTTTCCAACACACATCTGCTGTGAAGGAATGAAATCCTGCAAGATTTTTAACTTGTCACAAATGGACACGGGTATCCATTCCTTAGAGTGCTGTGGCTTTAAGAGAGATGATCTGTCCCTAATAAAGTTTCTTAGGAGAGTGGAGCATAACTAAGTCACACCCTCAGAATGTCATCAAATAAGTTGGAAACTTTCTCTCCCTATGGATACCGTAAATTTAGGGTTGCACTTTTTCCCCTGGGTACTCTTTCCTAGGCCCTTCCTGCTTAATATGCTAGGCCCTTGTTTCTCTGTTTCTTTCCACTCAAGAAAGGGAAAAATCCAGCCAAGGAAAAAGGATGGGACAGATAACCAGGTTGCACCAGTACATCTTCATATGAAGAAAGAAGAAATAAAACTTCCCAGTTTCTTCTAAGAAACTAGAACACAGAAGCTGTTATATACTATCACAGAATACTGGATAGATACAAAATAAAAATTGTCCCAATAAGTTTAGATTTGCAGCATGGAAAAAGAAGGGAGCTGTATAATTCAATATTTTGCAGTTTACAGAAAATGTAAAATGTTTTGACTCCAAATCAAATACTTTGGCTTCCTGCTGATATCAGTTAAGACAATTTAATGACAACAAGAATGTTTACAGAAAGAAGTTATGCTGGCTTTCGTTCACTGGGAAATCAACTTCACTGTTGAAAAATTATGAAACAGTATACAAAAGATTTTACACAGATAAAAATACTGTACTGTACTGACACAAATATACTTTAGCTTAGATTATCCATTTAACAACAATATGTTATGTTGCAAAACAAATGAAAATGTACCTTGAAAAGTAAAGCTCTGTGATAGAACGATCCTCTTTTGATTTTCCCGATAGGCACAATGTTGCTTTTCAGTTCAAATTCTATTGCACTCATGTCAAGTTCCCAGCAGAAGTTATGTAGTTGCTCTCTTTCAACACAGCCACCCATCTTGTCTGCAACAAACCTGTTCCAAATGCATACCAGGATCAATTACATCTATAATTCTTCTTGTATTTATCACAAAAATGCAGTACAATGAAATTTATACAAGCAAGAAGTGAATGACCTTTAAGACTATAATACTTTTTCTATGTTTGCTTACTTAATTTTTAAATTCAGTTATTGGTATCTTAAATATGCTTACTGATAAATACAGATAACCATAATTCAGGTCTTTGTTACAGACCTGAACCAAGGTGCAAAAGCAGAGATTCTGGAAAGGTGTAGTATAGGCACAAAGTCCTCAGAAAAAGTCATCAGTAACAGGGTAATTACTGAGAAAGAAATTACAGAAGCTGATATTCATGTTTACAGGTAACAGATTAGGTGAGTTACATATTACAGTCCCCAGACCTATCATTTGTTTGAAATAGTAATAAAGATATAAGAATATGTATGACAAAAATAAAGCCATAGATAATGATCCCAACATAGGAAAGCAGCTGTATTTATTAAAGGTACTTATCTTCTACATGTGCTTTCTTATACTGAAGCCAGTATTTTGGGAATGAGTGGTATTTATCCACTAAAACAAATGGCTCAGAAACAGAAACAGATCAGAAGTCACCATCAGTGCGTGCTCTGCCAAAAGCATTCCTTTTGGGGGACTGTGCACACATAGGACCAAGCCCTGGTTTGTAAGTCTCCCCCCACACACACACCTTCATCTCCCCTGTGCAGGGTTGTATGTAAAGGTATGTAAAGACCTTTGTTCCCCTCAGTGTCTCAGCCACAGGCAGAAGGGTTGTTGAGGTCTCTCACTCAGGAGATGTTGCAGAGCTGACATGAAAATCACAAGCCATTGACTCAGACAGGGAGCTAAAATCTGCATCCTCTCCTCTGCAGAAGCAGTGAACACGTTCCTCTGCCCAGCACAAGCAAGGCAACCCCCAAGACCTCACTTTTCAAAGTTTAGAATTGAGGAAGCATTGGTTGCAATAGCACGGGCACAGGGAGCTATCACCAAGCATGTCAGATAGGGTATGTTGAAGCTGGGAGTTACTGGGTGAAGCTGTGAAAAGGAGCTTGAGGCAGTCCTTGTGCTGTGTGCCCCTGGCCAGCCCTCACTAAAGAGAGCAACGCTGCCCCAGCCAACAGGTTCACCACCACACAAGGGTGTGCTGTGTTTGTTCCAAAGGAGACATCCAGCATTAGTGATGTCCCCTCATCTAGCCTGACCCCCACCCCAATAAGCACAAGAGGAGCTCTAGCCAAGGTGCCAGGCTGCTGAGGGATGCTGCAGCTGCCTTCTCCCCATTCCCTATTCAACACATTCAGGCAGCTGCCTGAAATGGAACACAGACAGAAAAATCCCCACAGAAAACATTCTACTTAAATTTCCCAGGATTGTTTCACTGGGTTGTGTGTCTGCAAATATTTCACTGGTGTGTTAGAAGAGCGGATTTAACAGAGAATTTTATGGATTCCACCTTGAGGAAGGCAGCATGATTTATACACAGCTGGATCATTAAGGATGAATATCTGTCCTGTCAAATTCTGCAATCAATGGAAAATTCATTCCTCATATCATATTAGAGGACTTCATTAAAAATGAGAGTTTGTGAAAGTAACAAATTCTGTGAGAGTAAGTGGGATCTGACACCAAACTCTCCAGATTCAGAAGGCAGCCTGGAAACTGTTAAGATATAAAGGTTAAACTGTGGAGAAGATGAAAGCAGACACACTGCTTGGAGGTGACAGTGACTGGTGCCCAGGCTGAGTAGTCAGTGTAACTAATGAATCACACATTTGTACCAATAGTCTGTACTTGCAGTATTGCAATATTCTGGCACTATTAAATTGTCAGGATATTAATTACAAGAGCACTTAAAAGCTATGTTAGAAAACTTGTCTGATGCTTTTGGCTCTATAGAAAACAAAATACAATAGAGTTGCTGTCCCAAGGGGTTCCAAAACCCAGTAGGCAGGAAAGATGCTGGGAGAAAGAACAGACATGATACATGTAACTTGCAACCATCTTGACTATTAGATTGGGGTTCTAATGATCCTTTTAGGCTTTGCAAAACCTGGGTCTCTGGGGCTCCTTGATTATGTAGATGCTATATGCAGCTGATATGGTCACCGGAAAGAGTACAGATGTAGAAATGTGAAAAAGAACCTTGAAATTGTCTATAAGAATATATTTTTAAATGAGAAATTGATACTCTTTTATTGAAAGTGATATTTTATTTTAAAATATATTAAATTAATTGCAACAAAATTAGAAACAAGAAGCTTATAATCTAAATATGTCAGCATTCTGGGCCAAAGCTGATTTCAATTCCACTTAAGCATGGGAAAATAACTATTTTGAAAAAATTGACTTGGATAAGAAAACAGTTATTTTACCAATTCAGTTTATGGAAAATAAATACAATTTGGTACTCACTGTGCAAGAGCCACAACCTGTTCCCGGGTAGTAGTTAGTGGTTGAATTGTCTTGGAAGCATCATTAATGTAATCCATTAAAATGAAGTCAGGTGGTGGTACCCAATGGGAATTTTCTAGATTTATTTCCTCCTGGACTGTAGGTATAACTTGAATAACTTCTTTTGGTTTTTCCTCCTCTTTTTTCCCCTTCCCTTTTCTTACATAGAAAAAAAAATTATTTTTATATATATATACATATATATATATATGTATATATCTACACTTACCTAGAATACTGTAATCTCTAAAGTTCAAAGTCAAATAAATTAGTTCTCCAACAGGACATTTAGACAAATTGACTAGGGAGATGTGGAAGGTAGGAGACTTATTTTTTCCTGATAACAAATATCCAAATTCTACAATGCTGTAGAGAACACTTGTGGAACATGCCCTCAGGAGGTGGTTAGGAACAAATGCCACTAGCTCCATATTAATATTGTTGTCAATTCTCATTTTATTTTTAGTTAATGGCTCTGATATTCCTTTCCTATGTATGGATTATACAGAGGAGACACTTACCTACTATATACATATAGGGCATATTTTTAGTTATGGTTTAGTTCTGTATGGATAGGAACTAAAAATCATGAACTCCAATGAGTTTTCACTTGATAAAAATCTGGTCTTCAAATAAAGGAAAAAATGGCATCAAAAGCACAGCTGAAATCTTGACAGGACATTCCAAAAGACAGCCTCTGTACTTGCAAGTCCAGGTACTTCAAGCATTATGCAAACTACAGCATGGCTTGTTAGAGAAAGATTTTGCAAGTCTGTGTTTTTGCTGACTCTTTTTCATTGCACATGCTTCATATTTTACTGATGCTCAGGATCTGAAAAATGACTATGATCCTAAACAGGCATCTTAAGCACCCAGCAGAAGTATAAATGAAATGACTGTTCTGCTTTAATTAAATACCATGCATTTCACAAGTTATGCAGCAACTATAAAATCAGTATCTTACCAGATGTATTATTAAGAGCTGTTCAATCAGACAGTTTAGGATCTTTCATTTGTAGGTACATGTGAAACTAGTGTTTTGTAAGCATGATGTCTTTTTTCAGCGTAGATCCTGAAAATTTTTACAGTGAAATATAAAAAAATTTCTTCCCTTTGTTTAACAGTTCTGGCCTATTTTAAAAAATCTATAATGCTTCTGGTGATCTTGGAAGAAAAAGAAAAAAAGAAATAAAGGACCACTAGAGTACATGGCTCCAGGACACATTACCATTATTGCATGATCTTCAAATTATTCTTAAAATTTGCACTATCAAAGCACTCTTAAGATGGAAGGCATTGAACAAAGCAAAAGGGCATACACCATTATCAGTAGCTGAATTCAAGTAATTTGTCTTCAGAATACTTTGCAAACTTTTCTTTAACCTATTGAGATTTACCATATTCACAAAAAAGTCCTTTTCATAGGTGTCACAAAGCACATTATTTTAGAAGGATAACCAATTAAGATTTAATCTTAAAATTATAGAAATTTCACCAGCCTCTTAAATAAACTGTTCTGGTTATTAATTACACTAACACTTGGAAAAAAGCAGACAAACAGTTTTCTTTATCTAATTTGACTCTATCTAACTATAGCCAGAGAACCTTATAATGCTAGATTAAATAGCTATCTACTTATCCATTTATACATTATGGTTAAAAATACCATGTTTAAAAAATCCTGAATTATTCCCATTATCTCTCTGGTGTACAATTTAGGAGGTTTTCAAAAGAAAAAATTTACAACTGCTATAATTCTTGTTTCTTCACCATTTGCCCTTTTTCCCCTTCTTCCCTTCTATCCTCCTGGTACTTTCTTTTCTCTATGAGAAGTGTGCCATTAAATTACAGTACTATAGGAGAATTTGTTTCCAATTCTTATCTATTCAAATGACTCTAGAATCACACTTATTTGCCTCCTTTCAGGAACAAAACACCTGAGAGAAATGGGTTTGAACAGTGATTTGTTTGGGTATTTGCTGCTGCTTGTTTCTCTCAGGTAATGCTATGTTCTGTTCCGTGGTGAAATAGCTGATTTAAGGTTGTCTTCCACACTTGTGTCTACCTTACTTCTCAGCTCTTCACTTCATTATATCTGTCTAATCCTTATTTCATAAGGAACTGTGGAGCTGCTGTCTTACAGCTCAGTACTATAAAATAACCCCTACAGGAGACTTCTAGAGCCATTTTTCCTGCCCTCTTTTTTTTTTTAATCCCCATTTTCTTGCCAGCGGGAATTGTGACATCAGAAAAAAATCACTCTCATTTCTCAGAGCTGCCTTCCTAGCCGTGAGACTACTTGCTGTGAAAGCAGAGGAATATTGCAAAGGAGAGCTCATGGCACTTTAATAGTCTCCAAGCTGTTTCTGATTCTTTGCAACTTTAGTACAAGAGTCCAACAGGTCATCAGAGCATCAGCCAGAGGAAGAGGGCAGCCAATACAATATTCTACCATCAAAAAGCAGCCATGACACCTATTTTCTTTCCCATTTTGCATAGCTTAAATGCCCTGGTTCTCTTTTGAAAAAGAGCAAATGAGCATTGGGAAGTATTTCCTTGAATGCAGTACTGAAACATAGGGTGGAATAAATTTGTTAGTCTGCATTAAATACAATGTTTTAGCCCAGTCAGTGTGTATATCAGATATGAAACTGCCTGATTAAAAATGTTGCCGTCAATGAAAATATATGTCAAACTATGATCCAGGCACTTCCTCACATCTATTTCAAACATTTCCAGCAGACAATTACAACTGCCCTTTCTCTTGGCTTTCAACTATGGTTTATATAAGTAGTATCACTTTTTCAAAACAATGGCTTTAAAGAGTGTTCAGTAGTACTTTGCAAAATAATGATGAACAGAAACATATGATCAAAGGAAAAAACATGTAGGAAAATGTCTAAGCATGTTTGAGACTAGAGTCAGCTACTGACCTTCAAGTAACTCCCATATATCTCACAAATTAATAATAATAATGATGTATGAATTATGGATTCAAAATGAATGAAAATGGGGTTATAAATCATACAGCTTGATCATGACATTCAAAAGCAATTATTTCATACTTGAAGAAAGGAGTCCTTGTGCCCCTGCAAGGCTTACTATGGGAAATTGAGGCAGGTATTTGTTTTTTCCTAAAGAAAATTTTTTGCTTTTCAAAAGAGTTGTGGTTGCAAACAGAGCAGTCATTTACACTGTAATTGACATAAAATACGTTTAAAAGCAACTAACCAAGTGTATTCTCATCAGACACTGTAATAAACAAATATATTATCTTGTCAGAACAGGTTTCCCAGCTCCTGAGTCTAAACAAAATGGCCTGTGATTCTAGAGCATCTTCCAAGGTGATGGAACTCCCCACTGGAGCAGAGAAAACGTAACTGGAGCTCAGTGTCTCCCCTTGCCTGTGCTCCCTTTGAGTGAACTGGCATAGGCACAGTGGGTCATGAGCAGGGCACACGGGCAGCAGGAGGCCCTGCAAGGGAGCAGGAGCTGAGACAGGCCCCCTAAGGCACTCAAGCTGCTGTATCTACTCTGGTGCATCCTGAAACAGCAGCCTTCCACAAGGCAATTCATACAATCCATTTCAGGTATCTACTATAAAATTATTTAAACTGAATTTCAGAAGTGCTTGTAGTCCTAATAGTCAAATAGGAATGTCTTGTAAGTCGTTAACTTAGACTGGTCTGACAATTTGGGTCTTGATTTAAGTCAAAACCTCAAACATTCACAGTCAGTAGCTATTATCTGTTACTAATTTGCATGTCTGTCCTAAACAAGTTGATATAATTCAAACATATTTGAATATAACTCAAAGTATTATACTTTAAGCCTTTTTCTCTAGTGCTGCTTTTGCTGAGTGAACACCATTGTCCAGGTAACTTCTGTTTTTTCTCTACTGGGGATACCACTGAACTATTGAGATTAGTTTTGTCTTGATTTTCTTATTTCATTTCTCAAGCACAGATACAAATGTACACAGAAATATACAAGCAGAAATCAGCCATTCTCTCTGTCAATAAAACACCTGTACAGACAGTAGGGTATCACAGTTCACGGATGAGCTCCAAAATAAAAATTGGAAACACAGTACATCAGCTCCTATAACAGACACACCATTTCTCCTTTATTCCAACCCTGCAGTAGTATTTCATAATGTCCATCACTGACCAGAACTCACAGCCCTTAGCCATTGCCAAGGCTCCCTTTACCATAAAGAAAGGAAAATTAGGAAGTCAGGCCTGGGACCCAAAGAAACAAGCATGATAAATGGTCAGCTCACTAGTTTAGCTAACAGAAAAGCCAAGGACAGTTGTAGGCTGTATCACACTCCTATCAAGGACTAGAGACCACTCCATTGATGGCAAGGAGGCTCTATTTGGACTAGTTTTGAATTCCCCTGGAATCAGGCATGTACACCTGACTTCTCCAGAAGGACCACTGTGGTCATGAGACCATGGCTCAGTTTCCTTCCATAGGAACAAACTACAGGTTAAATATTTTATATTAGACAAGGACTAAAGCCTGGTCTTGGTGAGGGCAAGGAGAGATAAGTACCTGAACAGCTCAAGTAAAAAGCCTTGTTCATTACACCTCATTGTTAGTGATCAGCTACAACAAACCACAAAGAGACTGCTAAACCCTAAATATCTTGTGGTCAGCTATCTGCAGGTCTGAGAGGCAGACTCAAATCCTCTTTCTGTGAAAGGATAAATTAATTTTCCACCACAAGAGTAGAGGTTCTGATCTACTCAGTATGAAGAGATAGACTGCAGCACTTTACCTAGTGTATCATATGGATCAGGACAAGTGCTGCAAGAGTGAAGCATTTTTAGGCTAGTTGCCTGAAAATAAGGACAGCTTTGAGCACACCCTTCACAGATTTTCGTCATTTGTCAACTGCACTGGAAGAGATTTAATCTAGAAATAAGGAGGCATGTAGGCAGTGTAGGAACATTTTATGGGTTTAGGTTCTAAACTGAAAAAGAACTGCTACTGTAATTTCCCTGTGTCTTGGTTGTCAAGGTGTAAAATAACAGTATTTCACTGCTTCCAAGGGATAATGAAGGAAAAAAAGAGCAAATAAGTGTGAGCTATTCAAATATAGCATGGGAAGACAGGACAAATAATCACAAAGATAGACAAAGTAATATTACTGCAAATAGGAGGTGAAAGAAAGACTCCAAAAATGTATTTAATGTTGTGTTTAGTATTTGTACTCCATTCAGAAAGTGTCACTATTTTCAGTCAGATTTATATTTCTAATGTTCGAGCAATAACAGAACATTGACAACTAGTCAATCTGAGAACATACCTTAGTTTTTCTCTGCTGCTTTTTCTTGAAACAGCTGGTGATTCTTCTTGTACCTTCTCTACTACAACACTGAAACAGAATAAGATATTTTTCATGTAATTTGCAGAGTTAGTATTTGCATTTGAAGGTATGAAAATGGGGTTTGCATTTTAAAGGACAATAAATATATTCATAGGTGGTATATAAGTGAAAGAAATAACAAAATTACTAATAAACCAGATCAAAAATGAAGTACGGAATCACAGAATGACAGAATATGCTGAGTTGGAAGGGACCCATCAAGATCATCATATCCAACTCCTGACTCTTACCAGAACTATCCCTAAGAGTCATATCTCTGGTCACCAAAGAGAAGAGATCAGCGCCTGACACTCTTACTCCCCTCATGAGGAAGTTGTAGATTGCCATGAGGTCTCTTCTCAATTTCCTCTTCTCCAGGTTGAACAGACCAACGGCTTCCCCTCAAGGCCCTTCACCATCCTTGTGACCCTTCTCGGGACCCTCTCTAATAGTTTAATGTTTTTCGTACATTGTGGGACCCAGAACTGTCACCAGCACTCGAGGTGAGGCTGCCTCAGTGCAGAGCAGAGCAGAGCAGAGCAGAGCAGAACAATCCCCTCCCTTGCCTGGCTGTGCCTGAGGCCCCCCAGGACAGGGTTGGCCCTCCTGGCTGCCAGGGCACTGCTGGCTCATGCCCAGGTTGCCATTGTAAGGACCAGGATCCCCAGGTCCCTTTCCATGGCACTGCTTTCCAGCCTCTCATTCCCCAGTCTGTCTGTACATCCAGGGTTGCCCCATCCCAGGTGCAGAATCCAGCACTTTCCCTCACTGAACTTCATGTGGTTGGTGATTGCCCAGGCCTCTGACTTGTTGAGGTGTCTCTGCAGGACCTTTCTGCCTTCAAGGGAGTGAACAGTTTTTATCATCTGCAAACTTGCTTAGTGTCCTTTCAGTCCTGGGTCCAAGTCACTTATGAAGAAGTTGCAGAGCACAGGGATGAGGATGGAGCCCTGTGGAACCCCACTAGTGACAGGTCACCAGTCACTGTAACCCTTTGTGCCCAACCCGTGAGCCAGTTGCTCACCCATCACATGATGTGTTTATCCAGCTGTGAGCTGGACATCTTGTGCAGAAGGACACTGGGAGAGACAGCACTGGAAGCTTTACTGAAATCCAAA
>VZUI01052335.1:0-35143 GCA_013401135.1 Cettia cetti | reverse complement strand
TTTATTTTATTTTATTTTATTTTATTTTATTTTATTTTATTTTATTTTATTTTATTTTATTTTATAGGGAAGGGTATGTCCATTTAGGAAAGACATAGCATTGGGTAAGGTGGCATAAATGAGCAAAGTAGACAGCAAAGGTTTGCAATATTGATGGCAGTAGCATCTACTAGGGCAATATAATTAGTGAAAATCTGTTTCCAGCTGGCAAGGTATTTAAGAAAGTCAAAGAGAAACAAATGACACATTTGTATTCTAATTCAAGGATCTTTAGCATCAAAGTGATACAGAACCAAACAGCGTCACTGGGAAAATGATACATTACAGGATGGAGAGAGCATAAGTTAAAGCAGAAATCATGACTTGTACTATCTGCAGGTTTGATAAAAATATTGTTAAAAAAGTTCTGTAAATTAGCTATTCAATAGAATTGAGAACTAAAAAACCATAAGATATGAGATTTTAACATTTAAGATTTTCTAAAGTGAAAATGGACCTGAATATGGAATGCAAAACTATTTTATGAGAGGAGTGCTAAAGACTTCCTGATAGCCCCTGGGTTCTGATAAAGGCAAATCAAGTGTGATGGCAGTGTCAGACTCTTAGTCCAATATTCATTGGACTCCTAGCTGCAAATATTTTTCACTTGATTTTGGAAACAGCAAAGGTCATTTTGAGACTTTCATCATACAAGAATGCATGGGATTAAAAAGAGCATGAATTGATTTATTTTAAAATAAATAGAAGGATGGTTAACACTGAAACTAACATTTTCCTTTTCAAATGGGAAACACTGAAAAGTACTCTAATGCAAATAAAGTCCACTGGACAAAGCTTACGAAATTATGAGAAAGTTTGGAGTCTTTCTTTTCAGTCTATACAAGTGGCAGTAGGGATAAACTTACATTTCAAAGAACTGGGAAGGATGGAGTCCGCGTCTGATTTAAGGTTATCTGGATTAAACAGTCAAATGAGGTCTACTGGTGAAAAAAAAAAACAAAAAAACCAATGAATTACACTTTTAGAGAATATGTAAGTTTATGTACTACTTTCTTTTATGTATTTTAATTGGCTTATTATTTCTAGAAGTACTACAGTGGACTTATACTCCTTGAGACATTGTAGACTTCTGTTAACAACCAGTCATAGCAGAAAGAGGCTACTTTCTACTACAAGCCCCTAGAAAAGGATCTACGTTTATATATCCTAGAGAAGGATATATAAAGATACTGTATGTTTGATGTTCAATTTAGATTATCTTTCCAAAAGATAGATATAAAGCTAAATTTGGACTTCTGTGTCCACCATATAAAACACCAGGGAAAACAACACAAGAGAATTCAAGCTTTTTTTCCAGTCAGGCAATCTGTCATCACTGTAAGCATTGCTGTCTGCTCTGCGGTTTTCCACTGCCAGTCCTGTGCTCAGCTGCCATCTGCCAGTCCTCTCTAATTGCTATCCAGATTATACCACTAGTCACTCACTCTTTCAGGTAGCTTTCAGACAAACTTGTTGATGTTTGTGAAATTAGTAAATTTGAAAACCTCTCATAAAGAGAAACAGGAATCTGTTAAAGTTAGGCTTCTGGAATAACGACCATGGGATTTTTTTTGTTTCATAGTATGATGAAAAAGGGGATCTAAGATTGCTGTGGTTTCAAGGCACTCCAACATATTAGGTGCCTATAGTATAAAGAACAGACTTGAGGTCCTGACTCTTGCTGTGCATGTGTGCATGTGTGCTATATTTGCTCGCCAGAACAGACAACTAGGTATCCCCATTATCTGGGGAAATCCTCACAGGCCAGCAGTACACACCTGACAACTTGCCTTAACCAGTAAGAAAAGGATTAGAATGAGTTTTTGTAAGGAGTCGATTTGTGTGTTTAAGGCTTCCTGTGTTGCTGAAATTCCAGTTTGAAAGGACATCATTTAAGGAGCTATTTTTATTGGCAAAACATGAGTAAGTCCATGGTTTTGTTTCATTTATCCCAAAAGCTAGATATAGACTTGGCTCACCTGCCAGGTACTCTGAAATTCACATTTTATATTTCTCCTGTGTAAGAGGCATACTAATACATTTTTACATGCATGATCAGGACTGTGCTGCATGTAATCAACACAGTTTAAGTTAGATAGTCCAAGAGCTCTAAAATAGGAGCTGAACTTCCTGCATAACTAGTTCTCTAATTTTAATGCATGGATGGATATTTTATACATATAATGGATGGATTTTTATGCATATAATACTATCAGCTTATATACAGTTATTTTGCTTTAAACTAGAATCGAGTTAAACTTACACTTCCCAGTACAAATTGCCTTTGTTGATGTGCCCTTCAATCTATCCAAACAGAAGGTGAAGACCTAGTTGCAGAGGTCAACACCCCAGACTCTAGTGAGAAAGTCCTTTACCATCACTATCATGTTTAAGCCAACAGTCCATGATAAATAATGGTCCTTTCATGCTCTCTGTTGTGGGAATTGAATATTTTCTTGCATTTTAAACCCAAATTATTAATATATTAGTAGGCTACATTAGACTGAAACAGTGAAGTTAAACACTTAAGTGATATTTTTACTTGTGTAGCAAAGCCAATTTTTCTCCTAACTTGATACATGTTTTGGCAGAATTAAAAAATAAAAAGTAGGGCTTGTAGTTTTTTTGCAAGGCAGCCTCAAAAAAAAATGTTGGCATTTACTGTTCACTTTTCCTGTGCATGTTAACTTAGATAGGGTCAGATATTTTTGATATTCTGTGGTGCCTGGAAATGAACACTCATCTGAACTCTCAGAAAAGCTCAACCCAATTTCACTCTTACCAGCTTAGTTCAACAAACATTTGCAACAAACTTCGCTGTTCAGACCCAGCTCTTTCCTCTTTCCAGAGATCACTAGGCTGAAAACTCCAGCCTTACTTGCCTACCACTAAACTAAGAAAAGTAAATTGGTCTTCAGTTCATATAACCATTATCTGGGATGTTCCATCAGCAGCTCTTAATCTCTCCTATTATTGTGAGTACATTAATTAATTACAAAATGTATAAAATAAAGGAATTCTAAATTATAAAGAACAAATTGTAAAGAAACTGTAAATAGGCTTTTGTAAGACCAAGGGCAAACTAATTCAAGGCCTTTAATATTTAACAGAAATTGAAAGTCTAATAATACTTTTACAATGTCATTCCTTAGATGGTGTTGAAACAGAACCCAACTACTTCTGTGAGGCAATGCTGACAAATTACATCCCCATTCACTTGAAGCTATCAAAAGGTAAAGAATTTGAAATTTCCCTTGGCAGATGCTGCAACAATTTCCAGCCTGCATGATCAAAAATATGTACCTTGTCATACAATATCTATCTTGGTTTAATTTCTACCAAGTCGGTCTAATTTTCTCCAACTAGCATCTCTTAAATTTCTTGGCCATTGTTGGGATATCTATGAAGTTACTATTTTAAAACATTTGAGACTTTATTTTACTTTCTCTTTGATAATGTAAACATATCAAGCTTTTTATGGCTTTTACTGAAAAGATTTTCTTTAAGCCAGTATACTATCTATCAGTGCATTTTCTCCACTGACTTTAACCTTTCATCATGCTTCTAAAGTATGAATGCTAAATGACGACTTCACTACTTCCAATAACACTTTCAACCATTCAGAATATTTTATTGAATCTTTCTTCCTATGCATTGCCCTTTTTTTGCAAGTCTACAGGATCCTTCTTTGTGAAGCCATCCAGTTCTCTACTTATAATCACCTCTCAGAAGGACATTCCCCTAATCTTCTGCATCAAATGGTTTGTCCTTTTGCAAGAGTGACTCTAGGGGTCAAAGTAAAAAAAAAAAAAAGTAAAGCAGATAACAATGAATTAAGTAAATACTTCTTATTGGATTTGAAAGTTGATAGTTCCAAATAGAATAGGAAGCCTTGAAAATAATCGTTCTGAGAGATGTACTCAGTTTGCTTAGAGATATCTGTAAAAGATTACTCAGGCAGAACCTCTGAAATATTTTGGAAGAACTTAACAGAAAAAAAAAAAGTTATTTTGGTTTTCTGGGCTCATGTGCTTTAAAAATTGTACTTATAAATAGCCTCAAAAAAAACTTCTTGTGTGTCTTTTTCATCTTTTAGTTAATTTTTTTTTATTCCACGAAAGATGCTAGAATGGAAACAGTAGCAAACCAAGCATTTAAACAAAGCCCTTGCTATCTTATAAAAATTTGCTATTCCCTGGAACAATAGGACACTGAGGCATTTAAACACACTCTGAATTAGTTCCTTCATGCACCTACTAAGCAGTTTGAAATGACCAACCTTTTAAAATTGTGGGTACCATGGTAACTGGATATTTCAAGGTGTCATGGAGACAGACTACTGGCATCCTGAGATGCCAGTCTATTTCAGTCTGCTGTGAAAAAGCACAGGAGAGGCTTTTTTGTTATCTTCTGAATTCAACTACTTATAAAACGTAACTCATACAAGGGTTGAATAATGCTAGCATGTTTAATACATTATTTTCAGAACTATGAAATCAAAATTTAAGGGAAATAAATGCAGTTTTCACAGAATTCCTTTGTAGAAAGAAGTAGAAGAGCAAAATTTTCTTGACTGAATAAAAAAAGTAATACTAAAGACCTATCATTTTCTTTAGTGAAAAAAACAATAAGATGTTTTGACATGTGTTTCTATTATCTGTTTAAATTTAACAGATTTTGTATATGATAATTCCAACTTAATCCAGACATGTAGTTTGGGCACTTGCTCACCTCTGAGTTTAAAAATATTTCCTTTATTGCCTAAAAAGAAAAAGTGGTTTGTTCTATCATAGATTTAAATCAGATTATTGTTTTTTCTTACTTTCTTCTATGCCAATAAACATTTTACTTTTCCTAGGAGAATGAGATTCTGTTGATGTAATGATATTTGTTTCCAACAAATAAAGAGAATGGGATATGAAAAAACAGATCCCTTCCATTGCTGGAGGGGAATTAATACAAACCCAGCACGGCTTCTGATGTCTCATCTTAGGTTTGAATTGAAATTTTGCCTTGGTACTCCATTTTTTTACATCAGTTATGAGAATCACAGCACTGGTGCCCAGAAGCTTTTAGCACCATATGTATAGGGTGACATTTTTCAAACAAAATAACCTTCTGAAAACTGACACTAATAGTTTTGACACAGCGTTTTCAGATCTGCTTTGAGGAATATTTTCTATTATTTTTTATTATTACATATGTTGTCTTTAACTTTAGAACCAGTGGCATGCAAATTTTGATTGGACAAATAAAATTTATCTGCTAAATTTGTTCTCCTGAACCTCACTCCAAACAACTTTTCTCCCTTCTTTTTCCTTTAAGCAGTCATTGGTCTTCTCTTTCATTTTCTTCAAAAATTCAGATTGTTTTTTTCTTGTCTTTCATGGCTCCCTTGTATAACTTTGAAGACTCTTTCATGACTTCTTTTTGCAGCTTCAACTCTCTTGCCAGTCCCTTATTATCTTACATTTACTTCATGTCACAAGCATGATGTTGATGTCTTCCCCAGGACTCATTAGCACACTCCTAATATTCTAGAAGCTTCTGGGTTTAGGTTAACTTGTTTAATTAGCAGCAGAAAAAACTTCTAAAATAAACATTTTCCAGATGTTGCCTTAAACTGGGATTGTTGTGTGTTCTGACTTTGCAAGTTTTTCCATCTCTCTGCAGGAGAGAACGTGGAAGTTTATTGGTAGCAAGGTGCAACAACAATTAATGTAATCGAAGAGCTGAAGTGAATTTACAATTCCTTCAGAAGGAAAAGAAAAAAAAGAAGAAGGGCAATGTCTGTATGAGCCTTTGACTTACCACTTTCAAAAATATAATTAAAATTATTTTAAAATTGCTTACTTGATGCATTTTTTTGACTTCCTGACTAAATAAAATTCTGAATGCTGATTCATTTGGGGACCAGATTATTTTTGCCGCAAAGATTTTTTTGGTGTTTATGAAAAAATCAAACCATAAATAGATAGCTTCACAAAAACACCACAATAAAATGAAAAAAAAAATCAAAAAGGCTGTGAAAATTTTCTTGCTCAGTACACAAAACCATTAATTCAAAAAGACATTGTCAAATGTATTTATGCAAGGTTTTTAGAAAGGATCATTAAACTTAGGAAGAGTTAGCTTTTCTTCTGGGTTGATCATCAGATAAACAAATCTGCAAGTAAAAGTGGCAACAATAGGACATAAAAAGAAGATATCTTGTGAAAAACAAGAATTTTTTAGCTTCTTCTTGGAGTTTTTTCTCTTTTATAAGGACAGAAAATGACATCAAGCACAGCAGGAGACTATTCAGAAATCAATTTTAGCTACATTATCTGAGAGCTGATGACCTTGATACAATTATAAAATGTGCAGAAACTCCAAAGCTGAAAAAACCCCCACACTGACTCTAAGTCGTATGTTCCTTTTTTTAAATATTATTAATGTTAAAATGCTATTTAAAAAGCAGTAATATTTGTCATGTAAAAGATACTATATTTCAATAATTTATTGTTCATATTAATAATATGATATGGTCTTAATTCAATATAATTCACAAGGAACAACTCCTTAATAATTTTGCCAGTCAAATCTGCTAGTTTTCAATAACAGGAGCCTGTGTTTTTTCTATAAGCTACATGAACTAATTGAAATCATGAAATTAAGCTGCCTATAAAGTCTTTAGTATTCTAATTTCTGTGCTAGAGCTAATTTGAGTACCTAGAATGTGGATTTTTTTCAGTGGCTCTAATACCACTGAAATTCAAGTGTTATGACCTCTTACTTTAAATAAAAGTAAAGGTAAACACTGGTCTGTTTTCTAGATTTGGACGCATTTTTTCTTTCTACTTAAGCTGGAAAGTCTGAGCAGCTTATTTCAGATGTTGCCACAATTCTTAAAAAAAAAAAAGTAACTTTGAATTAAGTTGTCCTTCTATCAGTTATTAAAAAGATTGTAAAAGAGTTTGGTTTATTTGTTACTTTATTAATCCACTAAGAATCAATACTGATCAATTTATATTGATTTTGGACACCTGAGAAAAAATCCAAATGTCATGATGCCTTAAGCACAAGATCATTGAATTCTCTGACATTAATATTTTAAGAGCATTACAAAATATATATAGACATTTTATATGTGGCCCAGCAAAAACATAGGAACCATTGCTTGGACTAAAACTATTCTGAAATTAGGAGAGAGACAAGATAGTGACCTCAGTTATCTGAGATGTTATCAGAGATGGAAACAGCAAGAAAATGATTCTGAAACAACCTTTTGAAGATTACTTCTCCTTTTGAAGGTACAGAGATCTCTTGAAGGTAACGAAATATGATATTAGATGACATGACATTAGATTATTAGGTACTTTTCTCCCCTTGAGATTTACTCTACCTGGGCCTCTCCTGAAATAAAAGAGGAAGAGAGCTGTCACTTTTTAGGACAAATAATGCTGGAGCCAGCTATGAACTCATTTTATGTGCAATAGGATGGAGAAGATATTGAGCAAAAGGAAATTTTACACCTCATTCTGTGGCAGTCAGAGAAGGAGAAGGAAATTGAACAGAGGAGAGGGAAAAGGGGCAGCCTCCCTCTGCTAATCCAATTAATTCAGTAGTTTCTTACCAGAGGAAAAAGAGTGATGATAATAACAGGAATGGAAATCCCTTTCTAGCATAACACAGTAGAATATTAGTTAAAGATATAGAGTCTCTAAATTGTTCTTAAACTCAAATCTCCCATTCCATGAATAAGCCTCCTCACCATCAAATTATGCAGAAGTCCATTGATACTGCTGTGTGTGGTTGATTGCCATAAAAAAAAAGCCCACACATGCTCTCTCTTGACCATTTCTCAAATCCAATACCATTATACTACAACAAATTTATAACCTATTTCACAAATAAATCTTAACTTTAGTGTCAGTGACCAAGGCTAGTATAGAAATTTTTTTACTTTAACCTTTTTTTACAGCTTCTACATTAAAGCTGTGCTGGTTTTCAGATTTTCTTACTGTCTGAAATTTGAATTCTAGGTAGGAAAAATAAACTTTTGTTTTGAGTAGAATGGTCACACCTAGTCAAAACGAAAGATTAAGTTCAGACTTCTACTGCTTTAAGACCTAGAGGTTGTCATGGGAAATTCCAGGGCTGTTTGAATGTGGTTTATTTTAGTTATGAGCAATTTTACCTTGCTTCAAGGATCTGGTTCTTGTACTATGAATATTTCTCTTTGTTTTTCACTATTTTTTTTTTAATTTTACTGATGGATATCTATCAAGAATCAAGGAATAATGTGTGAACGTGCCATAGCTTTTACAGTAGAAATTCTCACAAACAGCCAGATTCAGGATTTTGACAAAAGTATTTGCTATGACTGCAGTTGCATGTTATGCTCTGTATAAAATGGAATTCCAGACAGAGTAAATCATATCAGGGCCCAGTTTGCTCACTTTAAAGCCTAATATTTAATTTTAATGAGTAAGTCAAGGGACAGAAAGTATTGCAGGGTGAGACAGGAGAGGGAGAGAAAATTATCATTTCTCACCCTTTCCTGATCTATTTTTGATTATTTTCTCAGTTTAACAAGTTCAACTTCCCATTTTTCTGATTTCCCATGTGTTGCTGAGCAGTACTTGAATGTGGTATTGATGCTGCTAGCACTCTGTTTACACTGCTATTACTTTATATTTAAATTCAGCTAAAAATAAAGATTTGTAATACCAATGACTTGGACAGTCAATATCGGTTTTGGAATGACCTGGAGTGAACAGATTCATCTCAATATGTAATTGATCATATCAATCCCAAACCCAAAAAAATTTCATTTTGCTTTTGGCTGCACTAGTAATACAAAGAAAATAATTGGTTTAAAAAAAAAAAAAACCAACAACATTTTTTGTCCACTGCACCAAAAATTCAGTTGATAATTAAAAAAAAAAAAATTAAAAAGTGATTTTTTTTTTAATCATAATGATCACAGACAATTGTTTTCTCTGAGTTTAAGAGGCAAAGAGATTTGGGATAATTTGTCCAGGCTGTGAAAATTTGTTCTATATTCAGTTCCTTCTTCTCCCTCAAAACACTAATTTTGGGAAGCCAGTTCTATGTAACAGGGAACACAAGAAGAAATGGTGTGTTCAAAAATGCCCTCTCTTAGAACAGCTTCAAGGATTTAAGATCATTTTTAGAAGTCTGGAAAGTAGACAACAGAGGAGAAGAATTTAAAGCAGAGGAGCTATAATGTGTGCCAGGAGGCTTCAGAAAAAAACAGCTGGGAAAAAACATAGAAAGAGTGGGATGGAGAATGAGGTAGAAAAAATCAGTGGCATGCTACCATGTGAGTGATGAGAAAATGGGCAACCACAGAGGATGAAGAGAGGCAGGAATAGGAAAATAAATAAGAGCTAAAGTAGAGGAAAAAGCAGGAGAAGAAAAGGAAACCAAAATGCGAAAAAGAAGAGAGAAAAGAGATTAGGAAAAAATCGATTGCACAAAGCTGGAAGGAAGAAGATACTGAGATACTACAGTGATATAAATGCTGTAGAAGTGATTGTATGTGCTATATAAGAAATCAAATGAAGGAAAGTGAGACAATCTCAAGGGAAAAGAATGAAACATCAGAAGGGAAAGGAGAAAGAAGCAATTAGGGCAAGCGAAATTACATAGAGTTACGAAGGCCAAGAGGATGGACTAATCTACAGTGGCAGAGTCAGTCATGTTTGAACTATCCTATTTTGTGTCAAAATAATTCTCTGTGAGTTACCAGTTTTATATTTGAGCTATGAACTTGAACACTAGAGAGGAAAGTATTAATTTAAACTAAAAAATAAATTTTTCAAGAGAAGAAAAAAACTGAATCTGTATGCAAGCAAGATGTTCTGGGTTTTTTTTTTTCCCAAATGCTTTCTATTTTATTGAGCAACTGCTTTCTATGTCTACATAAGATATACCTAGGAGTGAAGCACCTTAGGATTTATATCATCTCAGATATAGCCTGCAGCATCCTAATCACAGTTGTCTCTGACTCAGCAAGTCCTAACATGAAGCAGAAAGCATCCCCACCTCAGTGCACCCAGATTTTGTCAATCTGTGTAATGTTAAAGCACGTATCAATTTTATAAGTTCATTCACCTTCCAATTTTTCTTTTTTCTGAGATATTTAGGAAAATTCTTGATTTGCAAATCATCTCCATCAAACTTAGTGAAACAATAGGGAAACAGCCAAATATATATCAAAATTCAAGAATCATAGCACAAAAAGCATGAGCAAATACTGTTATTTACAGTAATGACATCACAGAATATCTGAAAAATATGGTAGTAAATGAATTTGTGTAAATACTAAGAATTTAAAAATTGACATAAATTTCTTTATTCTATAAGCAGTCTTTGCTAGAAGATAGTGAAAGTTAGGTAAGGGGTTTTTTTAATCAGTTGACTTTTACTCATAAGAATATATTATCAGCTTTCAAAATGTCAAGCTATTTGATTTCATGACAAATGAAGAGCAAGAGAACAGAGATAAACCAAAAAAAGAACATTTACTTGCATGTATTTGCCCTGTCCTCTAGTCAAACAGAAGAAAATGCAAATGCAAATGTGCTGTAGCTAGGCTGTTACTGGAACCATGAATTATGTAGGACAAAAAATAGATAAACATATTGAAAATAATGTTTTTAGCAATGCAGTTCATGCCTTCACTAGAACACCCCAATGGAAATACTGTCCCACAATTCATCATTACCTCTTTTGTATTCCACGCATAGAGACTCATACTCCAATTGCATTGTTGTGGATAATTCAAACTTATATTGTTCACTCTTCTTTATCCCACAGGAAAGTCTGTACCATCTGATGCAGGGATTATTTTCCGATGTCCTTTGTGTTGCCCTCTATCACTCTCCCATGTCTGTGTTCCTAGATATGAGTTAGGCAAATTGAATTTTCTGTTTGAGATTTATATTGTAAGAATATCTGCATTCACTTCATAAATAAGATATTGCATTTTATTTTCTGACACACCATTTTTTTTCTGGATAAAATGTTGGAATCACAGGGAATTTTCTCGGCAATGGCTAAGATATGGTTGACTGCATTAGGATTCTTGTGCACCACATATAATAGCCCACAGGACTGATTAAAATATTTCAAAGATGAAGATTTTGAAAAATAGTCATGGTCAGTGCCATTGAGTTTTAAAGAAACAATTGAAAATTGGCCTGTAAATATTTATGTAAATCCTAATCACTTTTTTTATGGGATACAAGGTTGAGAAAAGGAATTTTAAAGAGAAAATCTTACAAAAAATGAAAATCCAAAGGCATATGCTCAATGAAGTATAAAACATAAGTAAAATAAATAGGATGGAATAAGTAAAAGAGAAAAGAGAGTAGGTGATATCTTGGGGAAAGTGCACGGAGCGTAGGAGAGGAAAATGTAATGCACTCTTAAGATTTAAGGTTAAAGTCCAATCTCCGTTACACTGATGAAAATAGTGACTAACGTCATCACCAATTTCATAAAAAACTTGGAATGACTGATGAACATAAAGAGGGAAGTTAACAGCAGGAGCAGTTATTCCACTCAAAACAAATTAGAAGCAATTTTGTTCCAATAACCAGTTCATTTCTATAGCAGGACTCCAACTGAAATAACTATTTTTCATCAGAGAAAAAAGGAGGCCTATAAAGGACATGGCCTAGATGGCCTAGTAGATAGAAACCCAGTGGATATGCTTGGAGAAAATACAAATATAATTTCTATGACTATCAGAGAGGCAATAGGATGAAAGGCAGTGATAATGAAAGTCAGTTGTACAGAAATATATATCTATATATATATCTATATATATATATATCTCAAAATTACTTCAAAAAATGAAAAAGTAAATACAAGTAAATCAAAAACATGCAAAATGTAAAGACTTGTAAAGATTTGCATGGATGCACATTGGCATGGCAATAAATATGGTAAGCATCTTCAGATAAAATGAAAGGAAAATTAAGAAAAACAAGTTGATATTGCTGGGAAATAATTGGTGTCTTTTCCTGGGGTTGCAGATACACTGCAAAGAAGAAAAAAGTCATAAACTGATGAATTGTCTAGAGAAGAAAGTGAAAAAATATTGTATTTAAGATGATGACAAGTACTGCAGGTATATAAATAAGTTTTAAAAAATGAAAGGAACTAACACATAAAGAAAAATTTTAGAACAAATGGTCTTCTAGGAAACAAATTTGTCAACTATGCTGAAAGAAGGCAGAAGCCACACTGTGGCTGAACATTTCCTACGAACACAAAAGTACTCTGTTAGAGAAAATGAGGTAGTATGTAAACAGGAACTGCTGTAAAAGCAGAGAAAACATGCATCATAAATATAATTGCAAGTCCCATTCTCTGTCTAGAGTCCTCTCGGTATCAAGACAAGGTTTCATATATCCTCACATGTTAAATGAAGCCTAAAATAAATAAGTCACCTGGAAAGCAAAAGAATAAATGTAAAATTGGGGACAAATTGCTAGGAAAATGAATTATTTTAATTTTTAATGTAGTAGTAGCTCTGCATGTGAAAATTAACCCCTGAAAAGTGAGTGTTTCCAAAGCACAGCATTTGATGGTGCAAAATCGCTGCACTACAGCATGAATTGGGAAAACAACCTCACACCCAGACCCTTGTTCTGTAGTTCTTATCTACCATGAATAGACTTAGAGTAAAATCCTGCCTGTACACAGATTATCCACATAAACAATTCCTGAATGTTTTCTGCAGCTTCAACCCCTTAAGAGGGGGAAAGACATAATGTGCAGCAATCAATTCAGGTTTAGCTGACATTTCTTGTCTTTTTTTTAAGTTATTGTATCTTTTTCATTGAATTTAATTCTCAGGAAAATAGACAGATTGACAGCTTTGAAGACCTAAGCGTGTGTCTTAGTACATACTGTCTGTAATTAGAACTGAGGAACTCATTCAAAAACAGTTTGGAAATTGTTGAATTGTGAAAATTCATTTGCTGTCATCATCTAAGTTTGCTGCAGAGGATACAGACATCAGAGACAACACAGAACAATTCCATTGACGGGGGATCTTCCATACCAATATATTAATTCTATTCAAAATTTTCCAGGCATGTAATAATACTAAGAAGTTTTAGTTATCAAAATAACTCTAAGATTTATTCTGTGCCTTTTCTAAGTCTTACTCCAGCACTCTGTATTATGTAGCATAGGGGGTTGAAATTACTGTAATTTGGAAAATTCTTGGGGAATAAATTGTTTCCTCAGAAAGTTTTGTGTATCATAGTGTCTCCTTCAAAGGACTGGTTAAAGATAGCTCCCTGACATTCAATACATATAGAACAATCTTAATTTGCAATATATTTTTCAGTGTTTGTGAAAGTGTGATAAAAGATAAGATGCTTTTGCATTCTAGTGCACATGAAACCAATTTTTTCCAGTAAGCTATAGCCACAGATTGAATTTTAAATGCCATTTATCTAAGAACCAGTATCTGGACCAATATCCCAGACAAGAGTTGACATGTTTTAATGTTAATACTTTCCAACTCATTTAAAATGGACTTCTGTTCTTGGATGTGCCAACTGTACCTAAAATCTGCTTTTCAGTTAACTACCCAGAAAATTAGGCCCAACATTGAAAAACAGTAAACTTTTCCAATATTTAGACATGTAAGGGGAGTGAAGGGGGAAGGGTTTGGGTGGCTTGAGTTGGTTTCTTCCTATAAAATAAAATGTGAGAACCATTTTCACAGTGTTCACCTATATTTGTCTCTACAGCCCGAATGTTGCAGGAAGCTGAGAGAATTTGTGTATTCCTGTGGGCAAGCACTTGTCCTATAGGAGGCATTGAACAAAATGCAGGAGTAGCTACTTTAAAACTCTGCAACAACATAGCCCAACACTGAAGCTATCTGCATACATGAAAATCTGACAGAATTCTTGATCCCAAGAAGCACTTGGACAATGTTCTCAGGCACATTGTGTGATGCTCAGGGTTGTTCTGCAGAGAGATCAGGAGCTGGACTTCTGTGATCCTTGTGGAGTCCTTCCAACCCTGGATATTCTGATTCTGTGATTGACTGCATAATCTGGTTCTCATGTCTTCAGTCTGCCACTGATTCCAAATATTTGCTGAAGTGAGCACGTGTCTATCTGTCTGTCTTTTAACAAACAGGCAGGCTTTGTTTCTTTTATTTTCTGATTGAATTTGTCTATTGCAAAGGATAAAATACTGAGGTTGCTCATGGCATTTGAACTGAATGCAATGGGTAAATTTGCAAGCTGTTGACAAGAAAGTCTGCAGAATAATGCTGCTTAGTTTCTTTTGATTTTTCTGTTATCTATGGGATATTCTGCAGGTTTCATTTCATTCAGGATCTTAAATATTGTTGTCCATTTCCTTCTCTTTAAGAACTATGTGTCTTCAGCTGCTTAAATTAAAGACAAGGCTATTAATAATCCAAATGCAAATAAGATTACATGAGTTGCTACAATTGATTTAAGTTCTGCTTTACTAAGCAGTCTTTGTTTTTTTCTCTTTAACTTCTTAACTTCTTCCTTATTTGTTTGTTTCTTTTTTGTTTGTTTTGTGGGGTTTTTTTGTTTGTTTTGTGTTTTTTTAAATAAAATGTCATACAATGCTCTTAGGGCACTAATTTGAAGTTCTAGATCTGAAGCTGCAAACAACAGTAGATATTACTGGTGCAATTCAGAGGAATGCCAAAAGTACATCGGTTGTGCACATAGTGGGACTACCAATCCAAGAGAGAGGAAAAAGTTATTTTAGGCTCTAGTAAAGTTTGGTGTTTCTAGCGTATTAAATTCTAAGGTTGTTCTTAAAAAACAGAGCCTTATGTCTCTCACCTGTACCATTCCCTCTACCATAGCTTAGCTTACATTATCAATCAACCTGTTCTTTTTCCTACAGATATAAAATGTTTTTTCATATTTAGGGAGTGTCATTTTTGTTTCAGATTAAAACAAAACAAAACAAAGCCCCAAACCAATACAACCTAACTATAGTTTCCAAATGCTTTCAGGGAGCTAACTATATCAAAACTAAGTGGAAAATACTCTGCTTCTGCAGAACTGGGGCGGGGGGGAGTCTTATGAGTCAGATATTTACTCTTTCTGTTTTGTTCTTGTAGTGAAGGTCAAACACTTCAAATTAAAGAGTTCAAGTAGCTGAAACTGAGTGAGGAACAAACTGTGCGTAATTAGAATGCTCTGTTTTGAACAGCTCCTATATTTTTGACACAAGTGAATATTTATGCTATAAAGCCATATTTTGTGTTGTGCAGCCCTACTGCTTGTCATACAGCTTTTCAGTATTTCACTTTACAGCATATATTTGCATTCAGAATTTATTATGCACACATCACAAACACTACACAATGGCTGAGTTTAAACAAGTCTGTTTCTGTACTTTTGGATCAGATACAACTGGCAGACTAAAGTATAATGAAAGCAGCGAACCTCAATGATAACTGAGCAGCATATCCTGAAACCTACAAACACTTCCATTTACAAGGTTGCCAAGCAGTTCTTTAACTTATAGAGCTCTTTTAAGGTGCCCATTTTTTTTTTACAACAAAGCTTTGCAAAAAAAGTCAATGAAAAACTAATAAAAGGGAAATTTTTCTTTCCTCTAGATTAGAGGCACTCCTTTTTAAAACAACAAAAATTAAAGGAAATGAGATGAACTCCCAGCATTTCTGGTTTTAGTCTGTGAAAATCTTCCTGTCTTTAAAGGATTTTTGTCATAAAAATAATAATAATTTTTAAAAGGGGGATAACCAGCTCATCTGGGTTTTCAAAAATAACTATTGAGTAGGTTTGATTTGAATTTCTGTATGAGAGGAGATGACACTGAGCAGTCCTAAACCTTTTTCAGAACTCCAAAGGAACAGCCAAAATCATTTGACATTTTCGGGAGAGTGAAAGGAATAAAATTGTGATTTCTTACTCTAACAGATGGCACCATTCTTCTCTGGATGGTTCTTCCACTAAGAAATTATAATATGAACATTTCTTTTGAATGAATTGAAATCAAAGGTCAGTACTTAAATTTACCTTGACTTAATTCATCCTGTTTTATCAAGCCATCTCATTTTGCATATTTCCCTCCTTCCTCCTCTTGCAATCAGCAGTGCTTCAAGTCACAAAGCAGAGCCACTCCAAAGACCACAGTTAAAAGCAACAACTGTCCTCAAAGAAAAATAAAGCCAACATTAAATGAAACAGAATTCATTAGAATCATAAAAGTAATCCCACATGTTTTTTCAAATCTTAACTATTTGAGTAGTCATTTGAGGAAATCAGGGGAGCACTCTGTATGGAAAGGTTATTCAGTGGTTACCAGACTGAAAATCAATATGTGCTTAACTTCTTATCTACATCAAGGCTTGTGCTGTGGTCAGGCAGGAAAAGTCAAAAGAATTAGTTGGTCATGTTTAAGAAGAAGCTTCTTTTTCCTTATGGCCACTTTGACAACAGCACACAAGGATATATATTCAAAAATAAGTGCTTTTTGATAATAAGTTTTTCTTCTTTTTTTATGGACACTTTGTGTGCAGACTTTATAAAGTTGGCACTTAAGCTATGAAGCCCCACCCCACCCTCCAGTTATACAAGCAGTCTCAGTTTGTAACCTTCCCCAGAAATCCATAAAAATAAATTATTTAATAAAAAATATGAAGCTGATGAGTTTCTTTAACATAGTTGATACTGTTATGCTGCCATAGCTGAATGTCCTGTACATGACACAGCTCACTGCAGGAGGAAAACACAACAGAATAAGATGACAGAAACAAAACTGGAAATCACAACAGAGAATATTCTTTCAGCTCAGCCCTTCTGGAAAACTCTATGACCTGATTGAAAATGACACAGTTACTCCAGTCCTTAAAATATCACACTCTTCTGTGAAGGCCAAAACAAAGAAGTTCTTTCATTTTGGTTAGCAAAGTCTGCTTGAATGACTCGGTCCTCAAAGGAGAAACTTTTGCTCACCATAGTGATCCAGAAGTACCAGATATCTAAGACATATGTAGGGTTCAAAAACAGCATTTCATGGT
Organism: Cettia cetti; assembly: GCA_013401135.1. Taxonomy (NCBI): domain Eukaryota; kingdom Metazoa; phylum Chordata; class Aves; order Passeriformes; family Sylviidae; genus Cettia; species Cettia cetti. Next base: position 18,021 of record VZUI01052335.1, on the reverse strand, counting down.
GACTTTGCTAGAAAAAAAAAAAAAAAAAAAACCAAACAAAAACCAACAAAAAACAAGCAAAACCAAATCCATATGTAAATAATCATTCAGATTTCTCACTGTCTCTACCACTTACAAATAATCACACCTAAGTCAATAAATGTGTTGAGTACTGTAATGGAAACAGGCAATTAAAGTGTTGGGTTTCTTCTTTCAGAATTTAGTGCACCAAATGAAAGGATAGCATAAGGAAATACAGCAGCTGTCTTCTGCCTTTCTTCCTCTCTGAGATCAAGTGCAGGAAAGTGTTTCAGGCAGAACAATGACAAAGGAACGTTCTTCCTACATTAATGTAGCACACATATTTAATCAAACTATTACATCTAAAAAGATTCTTAAGGAACAATATTTTTGCACTGGTTTATTGCTGCAAAAAGAAAAGAAAAAAAAAAGAATAGACATATTTCAGCCATTTTGAAATATGAAAAATGAAACATTTCTGGCTACTTAAATGAGGGGAATGATATGATTTAATTCTGAATGACAGTTAAAAGCATCCATATCTAGGTTTTCATCCTGTAAATTACATTTCCCTACCTGGCTTGGCAAACATAAGATAAATAATGCATTTTAGCTTTATTTGCATATTGGCTTGCTATGAAGCTAGCGACAGTGATTCACAAATAAGTCTGTCTGCTTGGAGGGAGGACAACTTACGTTCTGTGTGCAGCATTTTAATTGTAGTGGACATTAACTTTCAAGAGGGTGAAATAACCCCAGTATCTGTCCTTATATAACAATAGATTTATATCTCAGAACATGTACTGAAGTTATTTTCAAGGGCTGTATGAAGTGGTGTTGCTGGAGGGATTTTACTAATAGCTGGAAAACAGCCAGTTTATTCCAGTGATTTCAGCTGTAAAACAATGATGAGCAAGAAAATTGGAAACATATTCAAATTTCATTCTAATGCCCTATATAAAGTCACTGTTACTTTATTCATTCAAGTACAGTTAAAAATTGCAGCAAAAAAGACTAAATATAACTGCACATAAAACCCACACACACGATTCATGAGTTGTTCTTGAAGATTTTAGGGATTTTTTTTTTCCTAGATGAAGAAAAAGGGAAATTTTTTTTCTTCCCAAAACCAACACATAACCTGACTCCTTTTTATTATACATTTTACAGGCAAATGTTGAGAGTATGGCATTGAAAGATCTTTATCAGAGATAGATAAGCACTAAGCTACACATAGAACCTGTCATAAAATACTTTTTTTATACTGGATTTATGTTTATACTTTTGCATTATTGCTAACTTTATTTTGGAAAAAAACCATTATAAAATGTCACAGTGATGAACTTCTGTTATTTGGCTTATTGCAGAAAATTATTTTCTAATTATGCCCATGGAAGTGATGGGAAAATATCCCCCAGGATCCTTTGGATCCCCTGAATTTGAGACTCAGCTTTTCAGAGAAATTACATTTTATGAGACTGTGTAATAGTGGTTTTTCTTCTGAATCCTGAATCCTAAATCTATAATCTGGCAAGATTATAAATACATGGAGAGACATAAAGTGATTCAAACATGGAGATTTAAAAGAGCCTTACCTTTGTGTGCAGGTGCAGCTGTGACTTTCAGTATAAGATATAAAATGGCAGTCTATCACATACAGTTTATAAAATTAGTTACATTTGAAGGAAAATAATTGGGTTTTTGGTCTTAGTTTCACAGTTGTTGAATCCAACATTTTGCTGGTTTGGTTTTATTGCTTTACTTATTCAATTTCTGTTGTTGTTGTCGTCATTGTTTTCTATGGTGAACATAGCATTTACTTGCATTTCTCTGAACTTGCCTGGAGGTGAGAAAGAGGTGGTTTTTGTATACTACAGAAACCATTGCAACAAGGAAGGTCCTGTTCAAATGGAAATTTGTGCCTCAGAGAACTAGAGGTGAAGGACCAGATTTCTTGAGCTTACCATGTCCTTATTCACAGCTTAAACCAAGTAGCAACCAGTCCTGTGTTCAGACTCAGACAAAAAATTTGTGTCTTGTTCCTGCAGAATGATAACAGGTTCTACAGCTCCCAAAATTGGGTTAATGGTAGGATTTATTTCACAGCTGACAGAAAGCCTGTAATGTCCTCATGAGGAGTACACTGTGCCAGTTTTGTCCCTGGGATTTCAAAAGACTTCCTTTTTAATAAGTCAGTGTTGTTTTTATGATTTAAAAGGTGCCACAACAATTTGTAATAATTCTCAAATTCCACAAAAGTCCAAGACAATGTCACAGTGCTGTGACACTGCACTTTGCTATAAAGTTAAATTGTTTAATTGTATGGACTTAAGCAGTTGTTACTTTACAGTTTAAATATTGGAATCAGTAAATCAAGGCTGTCTTTTTTTATATTAAGTAGTTACAATAATGAATAGTCTATTATTAAATGTGGTTAACAGCCATTAGAATTGTTAATAATCTGTTTTCAACACTTTCTAGCAATTGTGGTACGATTGTTTTCTATTCATAGGCAATATGAGGCATTTTTGCTTACAGCTATTCTGACATGCTGAAATGCTGATTCTGGGAGGCACACTGAGGTAACTTCTTTGATGACCAATATAGTACCTGGCATTTTCAACAGACTTTTGTAGCTAATCCACCTTTGCTAGAGGGGTTCATGAAATTCCCAGACAAACAGACATATTGAGCAGAGGTCAGATTTTCTTAATGGATTAAATATCTATACGACTTCCCCAGGCCTCTCTGTATTTCTGTCCCTCTCTCACATTTATATGCATACACTGAAATCAACCCTTAAGCATATCAGATTAATTTTTTGTGTTTATGACTGCATAATCTGAGTCAGTTCATACTATGTTTTGGGGGTTTTTTGTTTTACAAAATATTTTACTTTGTAAACTGTATTTTGAATCAAGTAAGTAGAGTTTGGACAGTCTGTGCATTAAAGAACCTGGTCATTCCCATAAGAATGCCTGCAAAATTTCTCCTTTATTGCAGAAGATACAATATAGGCCACTGAATTGCTTATGTCATATTCAAAAAGGATGATCCTAATCAAAAGGTTGGAATTTTCCTCTCAGATCTGCAAGGCAGATCTCCACTCCAATATTATTCTTTGCCCATATGCATGGAACATCAAAGGATTATGTTTGCAAAAAAAGAAGAATATCTTAATCAAGATCAGCCATGCACATCTTGAGAGCAGAGTTTGCATCCAAATGAGGACTGACTGAAAAGTGAAATGTTCATTACTATGACTGGAATTGTGTGCAAAATTGAGAAAGTAATTTATGCTGTCAAGTTCAAAAAGGAAATGGACAGAGTGTTTCAGAATACATGAAAGGGAGCCCTCTCCTGTTGGCGTAGGAGAGGATGAGAGAACTCAGCAGGCAACTGAAATACCTGTGAGGTGAAATGTACCTGTGAGCACAGCCCTGAGCGAGGAACAGTGTATGATGAACCATCCTGAGAGATACATGCCTCCAGGTACAAGTCTCTGAGATGTACTTGCCTCCTTGTTGCTAGTTTATAATAGAGGAAATTCATACCAGCACAGATTGGCAGACATGTTGGAGGACAGGCTAAAGCTGATGATATAAAAAATCTCTCAGTCCTCTCCTCCATCTCTACATTCCTTTCCTGAATGCAAATATGTCCCTTTTTTATGTTCCTTCAAGGAAGAAAACCAGACTGTATCTGCCTTTAATAGGCACCTATCACCTATTGTTTAATTGGAAATGCAAACTGCTGTAGACATGGATATTTTTAACCACAATGCCTCAAAAAGATCCTGTCACTGTTGCAGAAGTTATGGGAGAAATCTGACCAAATTAGCTCAGGTATGTTCCAGATTAGTGACAGATGCAGAGTCACTGAGGCCACCTAACCATCTATGGCGGGAGCAGCATATGGACACAGCCTACTGTCTCCCCTCAGAGACTGTTTAAGGATGCAGGCCAGGAATGCAACTTATGCTTCTGGAAGGGTGGACAGGATTCACTAAAACCTGATAGTCGGGTTCTAAGTAGCTGGTTTAACATATTCAGAGTGAAAAAGACATGCAATTAGTACAATTTGGTGTTGAACTACATAGCTATATGCATGAAATATAATTCAGCATTGAGGTAGTTAGATCACACTCAGATTAAAAAAAAAAAAGGAAAAAGTAAGACTTGTTCTTTTAAGTATTCAATTATTTATGTGTCTCAGCTCTGTGTTCAATTGCATACTGTTCAACAGGTAGTTCCATACCAAGAGACCATCTGCTATGCAAAATATAATCAATCTCTTTTTTTTTTAAGGGATAACAAAACTCCCCTTTTTTTATAACTAGAACTCATAGCAGAAACAAGGACATCCTGTGTCCTTTCTGCTCAGCCACAAGGAAGAAAAAGAAATTATCCCTTCCTAAAATAATTTGCCCAGTAGATGTTGAAGGCATGTGGGCATACCCTACTGATGTCCAGAGACTTTTGGAAGACAGAGGTCTCTCTTCAGAGCCAAGAAGCAGTGAGGTGTCACCCTCAGTGCCACGGCTGTGCATGAAGAAAGAGCATACATACAGTGCAAATTTTGGTTACATAAAGCCTTTGTGACAACCCATACCCAACGATGAAATAGAAAGTGACATCTTAAGGTAAAAATCATAAAAGAAAAGTACTCAGAGGAAGCAGCTGTTCTCCCACTGCTGCCTCATTCTTCTTCTGTCAGTCACAAACTTTCTTCCTCATTTATTTCAGAAATACATTTGGTTTATGTTAACCACATCAAATATGGTTTTGATAAACTAAACGAGATTAAGCAAAAAAACTCACAAGCATCTTCATGAGCTCAGAATTCAAAATGCAATTTCTTTTTTCCAATAAATTTTTTCATTTCACAGAACCTTAAAATTTGAAAATACTGCAAGCACACTTCCAGACTTATGACATGCAATAAATGTCTCCTGGTCATACAAATTTTTTCCAGATTTTTTTTAAGGTATCCATTTTATTTTATTTCATGTTGTAAATACAATAAATTACTTCAAAGATCATTCAAGTGAGCAGCATAATTTTACAGAAGACTTGCACAAATGAAATGAAGCCTTCTCTTTAAACATGAAATTACCAATAGAAATGTTTTTCCAAAGTTGACTACAAAACTACCTCCTCAGTCACATGGAGACGGTTAGAGGGCACTTCTGTGCTCTGAAAACACCTAAGCTGAACTGAAAAATATTGTTTATGATCTAGCCTGCTATGTCTTAAATGACAGCAAAACACATGTTTTGAGGTTAAAACTTCACAGGCTGATACACGTTTACCCCATAAGGTTTTTATTATGATTACTATTAGTTTGTGGATATGCAATGGAAATATGGTGCTTTATTATATGACTTTCCCTAAAGATGGGAAAACTGATGTCTGGACAGGCTATGGTCTGTGTTCCTTTGCAAAGAGCATATTACAAAAAGGAAAAGGAAAAAAAAAAAAAAACAAACCTGTTCCTGCTAAGCTGCTCCAGGTTGTAGTTTCTGGGATCCAAAGGCAGGTTTGAACTGGAGCATCCTGGTCCCTTTGGCTGTCCACTGGCCCAGGAAAGGCCAAACTTGGAAGCCTTTGTGCTTCTGTGGTGTAAGTCCCCCCTTATTTTATGGTCAGTTTTTCTGTTCCACTCTTGTTCTGAAAATATTTAAGTAAGCATAAAAATATTTCCTTTGTTTGTAGCTTCTTGTTACACCCCAGGGTTGATGCTAAGTGTTATACAGCAGTGGATAAAGACCAGATATCACATTTTTAATTTTAGTCCAAGGGGAATAATATGATGATCTCTTCCTCTTTCTAGAAGGAAAGGTGGGGTGCTTAAAAATGGATATCCTGCTTTGTACTCAAATGTGTCTGCTCTGTAGATGAAAACCAGTGGAATCCAGAAGAAACTTGTAGTACATAAGTGCTCTAGGCTACCTGCTATAGTTTAGCTAATGAATATTACAGTGAACTCAATGAATGCTACAAAACAATGTAAAACAAGGCCAAGTTAATGGTTTCAGTCCCATCAAGGATTGTAGATTTTATTGTGGTTATAGAATCATAAAATCATTTAGGTTAGAAAATACCTTTAAGGTGATCAAGTCCAACTGCTATTGTATATTTCAAAATTTAGGACTCTAAAGATTTACAGAGGGAGAGAAGTGCTGAAGGATAAGGATTTGCTTCTTCCTCAAAGTAACATAGTGACTGTTTCCCAAGCAGTTATGGAAGATTTGGAGCTGTACTGCACTGCTAATGTTCCTAAATGAAGGAATTGAGTACTTGAGGCACTATCAGTCTACAAGCCATCAACTTCTTTTGGCCTTTCTGCTGTGACTGTGAATTGTGGTGTTATAATTTTCACCAAAGATATGGGGGAAGGAGTTTCCCATAACTATTTTTTCCTCATAAGAATTGCAACTGCACCATCACACCAAAGGTGGTAGGGAATATGGACACACATTAACATATCCATCATATTCTCCATGCACTCCCTCACATATATTTCCATTTCTGTAAATCTTTAAATGTCACTGCAGTAGAGTCAAGAGCACAGATATTCACTTTATTAGAAGCTTTTTTTTTTCCTATAAACTTGACCATAGAGTCTCCCTCCCAACCCGGAGCATTTGTTTCTGTTTGGGAGCTTGACAACCATTTCTCTGCATATTGCAATGAAATCTAGGTCAAGAAACATCCTCCCAAGATCCAATTTACTTTGAAATAAAATCAAGATATGTGGACAGCAAAGCACCTGCGGTCTGCTTCAATACCTCTGGAAAGGGAGATCAAACTTCAGGGGCCATTGGGAAGCATAAACATTGCACATTCAGAAGATGATTTGCTATGACTAGTAAGTATGTAATCCAACAGATCATATGTCATGGGAAATATTGATTCCATGATAGTTCACATGTTGGAATTCTTAGTGGCTACGTTGTTTGCCACTTTTCTTATGCCATGCTTTCCTGGCTTACTTAAAAGAAGGGACACAAGGTCTTTTTCATCCTGTTGGAGGTGTCCAAGCACTTCTTAAAGGATGGCCCTCACTTGCTGTGTTAATCTAATTTGTTCTTCATTGATTCTTTTTTCATTTGAAAATGAAACTTTTCCTACAGAATGAAATTGCTGTTTGACATGACACGATGCAGTGTGTTTCTTGGTTTTAGTTTTGTTTTATTTTTCCCAGTACAGAAAAACTAGAAAATAAATTAAATTCAATTTGAACAAATATTAGGGTTCATCTCAGCAACCAAACTGGTGGACAAAAAAAATCAATTATTCATTTTGCTTTTAAGTAGAGCTGTTTTTAAGTAGAAAGCTCAGATTTCTAGTGGATGTCTACTCTATTTGGACTGCTTAATGGTTTTGAATTAAAACCCAACCCTAATTCAAGACATGATCAGGAGAAAAATGAAATCATCCTTAGTTTTTGTCCCCTGGAAACTAACAAGTAAAAAATACCAAGACCATATATTTTCTTTCAGTTTTAGAACTTTTGGAAGAGCTTTCAGACAGTGAAGGATGAAACTTTGGTATATATATCATAAGATGATTGCTTCAAACATAGCAATTAGGTAGGCATAAGGAAAACGTTACAAAATTTTGACCAAGTCAAATAAATCCATATATTAATGTTTATGTGATGACCTGTAAAGGGGAAAATGTGGCGGAGAAAATGAAATTAGATTGAACAAATAAATACTGTATCCCAAAAGACAACAGAAACTTGGAGCTAGATAAGAAAAAAACAAATCAGGTGTACCTCTATTGAAAGAAAATCACCAACTAAACAATCAAAATTGTTACAAAAGCATTGTTGCGTAATAATTTTAATCTTTTGTCTTCCAGAAGATCAAATCCCTGTTTCAGTACCCAAAAGCTTGAATTCACTATGAAAAACTGACATGGAAAAGAGATACATAATTCATATTCAGAGCAGTTATAATTGTAGAAGTAATAACCAGTACAATCATGTTCACAAAAGCAAAGAACTTGCAGGAAAAGTTGGTGGTTAGTGTCAGAAATCATTTTGTTCAGTTGCCATTTCAATAGCAAATGTTCATATAAATATTTTTAATAAGAATATACCATATTAGAAAAAAAAACCCAAAACAAAACATTTCTCTGGGTTAAAACCAAGCTGAATTTTTTCTGAATAGTGTGTGTCATACTCCTGTTGAGAGAATGACAGAGTTACTCACTGAAGCTGTTCAATTAATGAACATATATTAAAGAAAATTGCAATCTACTCAATTTGAGGAAGAGGTGAAATCACTGAATAAATGATTTGTTATGAATTATTCATGTACATCTAGCAAATATGCAATTCCCTCTATTTTTTTAGTAAACACTACAACATTTGGTTTTCAAAAGACATTAAATAATCAGTCAACATATCAGCTGCTGTCATTTCTCAGTTGAGGGCTATGAAAAAGTCTAAGGGCCAAATTTGGAGCTCTTTCCCTTCAAAGAAGGTTTACATTTATCTCAAAGTCATTAGAGTGTCCCGAATTTTTACTTTCTAAATGAAACCAAAATCTTGCCTTTTCTCTAATTAGTTTAATATTTTAGATAAACATTTCTTTTTTACTTTGTTGCAAGCACAGCTTATATGATTAATATATTTTTAAAGCTTTTGCTATTTCCATCTTTTATATACATATATGTGTATATATATATATATAAATGTCAGTAACTATTACAAGTCAATGCAAAATAGAAAATGAGACACTTATAGAGTTGTCCACTTCAAATTTTGCTGGATGTTTTCAACAGTACTGTAAGAGCCTAGCAAGATTGTATGGAAATTATAAAATGGCCACACTTTTGCCCATCTATAAAGAGATTCAGACAACTCCAACAAGGAATTCTATGCCTTTGAAAACCAAACAATCCATAGCGACTACTTATGACAGGTCTAAGAGGATTCCTCATTGAAACTTAACTGCAAAGAGAATAATAGCTTCTGATAAAAACCACCCCAATTTTAAGAAATTCTATGTTCAAACCTGAGAAGGTAAAGGAAGCCAAATATTCTGCATCTATAAAGATGGAAGAACCTATCTGAAATGACACAGTATTCTGGAAAATTTTCATGCTCAGAACTTCAGTGAAAAAAAATTTCCACAAGAGACACGTTGTGAAATAGACCTATAATTTTGTTTAATCTTGTGTACCAAAATGCCTCAGTAGGAAAACTTCATTTCTCTGGTGACATTCCTTGCTCAGTTATGCATTAATTATCATTATAAATTCTTACCTTGTAGCTATTAAATCTGCTCAACATTACAATGCCCTGCACTTACCACATTCTTTTTGTCCTTTCTCCACCAGTTTCATCTGTTAACTGGTTTATCCTGGGATGTTCTTGAAGGGAAATGGGAAATCTGCCAACAGCTTGATTTCCTGGTGGAACATGGTGAAATTGAAATTACATGTTTTGCTAAGTGGCTACAATGTTTTCACTTTAAAACAACAGAATATAATTTGTTCATTTCTTAGAACTATATAAGCAAACTTTTACTTTTTAACATGCACTATGTCACTTCAATTCACTGGGAAGCAAAACAGTGGCATGGTATTAACTGTAGAAATATGTCATGTGCATTAGTCTGTTCTGGAAACAAGGTGCTCATATGACCTCCTGGCACCAGATAACTAATTAGCTTTGCCTGTTTGGGATTACTGACTCTAGCTCAGTACTTATCTTGACTAATTACATGTTTTCGCTCTTCCATGCCAGCATCAATTGTGTAAGCCGAGATCTTTCATAATGATGTCCTGTACTGTCAAGGAACAGATCAATTCCAAGAAAACTAGAGGATTTTTTTAAAAAAATTAAAGCAATGCAGCGATTTCAAAAATAGCATATAGCAGATGTTAAACTGGGTCATCATGTGCCAAACATACCAGATATTTGACTCCAGCTATTTCTTTGTCCATTTCTCTGTTTTCCAAACTTACTTGGAGAATGGAACCACAGTCATAGTCCCTCTCAGGTCTGTGCCCCACAGAGCTCTTTTCCATACATCTCTGAGTAGTCTACACTCGCTTCATCTCAAAAGGTCCATCAGAACCTCTTTCCTCTGCCTTTTCTTGTACAACCAATCCCTTGTCATTCATACTATCCAAGGTCTCTCAAGTTGTTTCTGTGAAAAATCTATGTGGGATGGGAAATCATTTGGGTGGATGGTTGACTGCTGTTGGTGATCTACAAACCAGCATTAAGGCTTCCTGTCCTTGATGCTGTGGAGAATTAAAAAAGGATCAGAGGAGCCAGTTCTTGCTAGAAATGTTTATTGTTGCCCCTCAAGGAGAACAGCCACATTCTTGTTCTCCCACTCAACCTGCTCTCTGGGACAGGAGGCATGGGCTCACTGCTTGGATCCTACATGATCCAAGAATAAATGGCAGGTATAAAAATAAAATTTACTTTGAAAACATTCTTTTACTGCTATGATGGGAAATATGTTTTAAATTCTGTCCCCAATTAAATTGTGAGTGACTTTTAACATAATTAGACATGGTCTGTCTGTCCCCTAAACTAGAGCTCTTCTTTATATTTGCTCTATCAATTAAGCACATTTCACTTATTTCCTGAACTCAAACAGGAGTAATTTTTCTGTATATTCAGTCCAATTTAAATGTATTGTGAGTAATACACAGAAAATGCACCTATCTATTAATAAATCAAGTTAAAGAAATTTTTTGTCCACCCTATTAGATTTCATGGCAACCTTTGCCATTTTTTTCAGATAATCGTTTTTCTACTAGAACTTGCTTTCACTTCTGACATTTTAGCCAGCATTTTCCTTTCAAAATTCATGATCAGTGACCCAGAAGATCAGACACACAATAACCAAGTTGGAGGTGGCCTTACTTTACACAGATTTGGTGGCTTTACTCTTTAACTAAAAAGCTGAATCATCTTCAAAGATGACTTAGAAACATTTCAGTAGAGTGCTCTTGGGAAGTTTTACCTTTCTGGCCCTCATCCCCTTTAAACAGGTTTGCAGATATTCTGAGTCACTAATAGATAATTCTAGAAGGATTTTGGGGTTTACATACCCTAAGTGACATTAATTTGAAGGGAGTATGACCCTAAGAAAGAATAATGCCAAAAAGGTTATTCATTCTCATAAAAGATACAAGGAAAACATTTGACTATTTCTGTACAAAATTGTTTACATTTGTTTGGTTGGGGACTTTGTCTGCCATAGGACTGAAGTTCAATACCTTAGCATAATTCAGGCCAGACTAGGTAATGTTTTACTATGTCATCAACATGTGAGTCAATTATAATTTTAAGGCTATGTTCCCAGTGTTTGAAGAAAGATGATATCAACCCCTGTAATATCAGTGACGTTTACATTAAAAAGAGATGCAGAGGGATAAGGAAGCACCAACAGAAATGGAAATGGTCATGTTACAATGACTTAAAGTTACTTAAATTAATTTAAAAATAACAATGTTCCCACATTCACAAATGTCACTGAGATAGGTTCACATTTCATTTTCATTTATCCCTTTTACTTTTCCTAACTGAAATCCAAAAGAGCACAAATTAAGATGATCATGCTGCTTAATCAATTTTCTTCATAGTAGGAATTCATGGGGATGATCACATCTTATTAAAATATGATAAGCAAGGAGTTCATAAGCACAGAATTTTTCATAGGAAGAAATAATAGCTATTGCTGCTGTTGATTTATAGCTGCCACCAGTGAAGGAAAAAAAATATATCTTTGGACAATATTATTGTGTATACATTTAGACCTGACTACAGAATAAAAACATCACAAAGTTCCTACATTGCTTATCACCTACATAATATCTTTCAATGTGACAAGGAATTTTTCACCTACAACTAAAACAGTTGATTTTTTTATGTTCATAAATTAAGGTCAAGAACCCTCAAGAATTTTTAGTTTATTTAGGAATATTAAACTGGAATTGAGCTTGTCCTACGGTGACTTTATGATGCTTGTATCCCCAATCGTCCATTCTGTTTGTGCTGTACATTGAGTTCTGTACCTTTAAGACTGATTCTGAGAGTGAACCAGGGAAAGAAGAAGCGCGGAGTTTGTTTTGAGAAATGGCCTGACTCCCACACATTCGCTTGTCTGGACTTCTGTTCGTCGGAGGCATGGACAACGGCGGGACACAGATCTTTTTGCTTTTAGTTTGTTTTAGCTAGCTGAAGCAGAAAGGTTCCCTGGACTGTTTTTTTTTTTTTTTTTCCTTTTTTTCTTGGGACTGTTTAAATCTACTCTGGACTGACAAACCCAGAGGAGCACCGAGGGCTCACACCTGTGGTCCACTGGGCCTCGACCTCCGGAGGGGCTGGGACTGACAACAGACTGAGTGAGCTGAGCTGCACCCATGGCAAGGACTGTCTCAGTTTGCCATCTCTCTTTGGAGCAGCAAGAAGTTTTATTGTTTCATTGTTCATTTTATTGTTTCATATTATCCATTCTTTGTGCTTGTAGGTATTTTGTTTGTTAAATAAATAGTTTTTTCCACTTTTCTCTGCAGAAGTTTTTCCTGGACTGGCTGGGGGGAGGGGTTGTTTGGGTTTGCTTTCCAGAGGAACCCCCTTTGGAGCTTTCCTCCCAAATTTGCCCTAAACCAAGAGAGAGCTTTCATTCCTTTTAATGCAATATGTAGTTTAGCATAATGAACACAATTTTAGAGTGAAAACAGTGGTATTCATTTCATTTATCTGTATAAATAAAATAGCTAAACCAAATTTGTTCATCAACAGATTTTTGTAGCATTAAACTTTAGATTAACATATGGTTAGACATCAGTTATGACGCATGACTACACTCCTCTGTGGTGTGAGCAGAAAAATAACTGCAATACTGCCCCAGCATCAAAAACATGACACAAGATGCCCAGGTCTTAGGCATTTGAATCCCATTCCATGAGTGAAAGTGAGAGAAAGAGGTAAGTTGTCTTGACTTAGATCTCCAGTATGATTTCAGATGCTCAGGAGCACCCAACCTAGCCTCTTGAAATGATGTTGGATCTCGGCCACGAATGCTGTTTTGGCCAGTGGAGTCTGTGGCTGTTAAAGAGCTGCTTAACTCAAAGAAAACACCACTCTGGGGGCAGCAAAATAACTCTAGAGCACCTTTGCCTTTCTGACCAAAGATTTGTCATTTGACTGCCCTTAGACATCCAGTGCTACTTGATATGATTTGGGGTACCCGAGAAGTGTGCCTCAGTCTGGTAGATAGAATGGGACATTGAACCCATTACTCTCTGGAAAGCCAGCTGGAGATGGATCATAATTATATCTAATACATCTCAAATGGCAGTGGATGTCTGTGTGTAAGTGACTTAATCAAGAAGAAAAATTATTGAGTTGTAACTCTCCAAGAAAGCTAATAAGACAATAAAACCACATTGCTCACAATTCTGAACTCATTATTTCTTTTTTAGTCACTCTTTCTATCCAACACCATATGAATATTTGGCTTGGTATCTACCTCATGCTGCTATAAAACAATTTCTTGCTCAAGTTCCTTTGAATAATTAAACTTAATCAGTCTTTCTTTGGCAACAAAATGGAAGACAGTAACTTCTAAGTATGGAATGGTATGCACTAATTTTGTGGCCATATCTTAGTTTTTGTTTCTGAGTCATCAGAAAAGCTCTAAGACATATTGCTTTATCTTTTGCTGAGCAGCCTGAGCATAATGTTGTAAGTACACAAAAGAAAATTACAAGCATGGGACAACAAAGGAGAACCTGATCTTGCATTAATGAGACTTCAGTTATTGGTTACCAAATTAACCTTCTGTAGAAGCAATAAGGGCAGGGCCATAGAGATAGCAAACAGCTAATTTCATGTTTTTGTAAGTCCAGAGACTTACCAAAAAACCCAAGATGTTTTTATTATATCTGGCCTTCCCATCTTTTTATAATTTAACAGCCTGGAGAGAAATGCAACAATTTATAATTCATTAAGAACTGTCATGTGAGAATGATGTTTTTGTAAAGTACTGTTATAAGTTCACTTAGGAGGAGAAAATATGGAAAATCCAAAATCTGTGTCTAAGTTTTAGACATTTTAAGATGGTGCTTTGTAGCTGAAATGCTGTTATGACTCAAGGTGCTTTCTTCTTGCACTTTAAAGCTACTTTAAATTTGCTTTAGTACACCAAAACTAGCTTAGAAATTCAGTATCCAATCATAAGAAATTATGTTCATATTTCTACACTCAAGAAAGTGACTCCTTTTATGAGTTCAGAACCTTGTCTAACATTTGAAATGTAAAAAGCAGTATACTTGATAGATATGACTCCAGTCCATCAGCCACTTTAGGAGAATTTGCTTCTTTGACCTCATGCATCTTACAGATCTTGACTTTCACAGAAACTAAATCCAGGGATCATTAAAAAAAATAAAACAAAAGTAAGAAACATAACACCAGTATTCTAAAAATACCTGATGGTCCCCTCTTTCTGTTGTAGGAAGATGTTATCAAGTTACTACCATATGGTTCTGTCTTTGCAAGATACCACTGATCAACTGGAAGAACTGAAACTGAATAGAAATATATTACCATTTAGTGAATCCAAGAATTCTCAAGCTGAAAAGTAGTTGATATGGTGAAAATTCAGATATGGCTACACATTTATATGACAGGAAGAACTGTTCAGGAATGTGAAAGCTGTTGTCATACTTGGCTACCATAGTTAATGGGATGTTGAAGTTCAGAAAAATTACAACAAAGAGCAAAAAGCAGGATAATAACTCTGGATTTCAGGAGAAAAGACTGCTCAAGGCCCTGCCTGGAAGAATCCCACAAAAAACACACCTGCAGAGAATCACAGAATGAAAGAGGCCTCTAAAACCATCTAGTGGCAACTCTCCTGCCATTGGCAGAGACACTTTCAATGATAAGGAATCCACAACTTCTCTGGTTTACCTGATACTGAAAATTTCCCCAAAACGTGTGCAGGTCCTTGTTCTATCTGGCCTTATTGAATGAGGTTCACAGGAACCCACTCCTCAGGCCTGTCAAAGTCCCTCTGAATGACATCCCCTCCCTCAAGCAAATCACCAGGTTTTCTGCAGACTTGCTGAGGTTCCACTCAATCACAATATGTCACTAATTAAGACACAAATATTAATAATATTTGTGCCACTACAGATCCTTAAGAGCCACCATGAGTTACTGGTTTCCAGTTAGACATTGTGTGATTGTCTGCAATAATTTTGGACGTGGCCATCCAGCCATTTCCTTATCCATCAAACAGTCCAGGCAGAGGTCATCCATGGCTCTTCTCTTCTCTAGTGGTAGAGTCACTCCACTGTAGAAGGCAAATAGATGACTCAGGTGGATCTACTGAAGCCATGTTTTCTCTCTCTAAAAACTGCCCTGTCTTCCAGATGTTTTGACATATCTTTCATAAGGATCTATCTGCTCCATGATCTTAGGAGACGTGCAGGAGAGGCTGACTAGTGGATAATTTCCAGGTTTGGTTTGCTGTTTTTTTAAATTAACATTTTCTCTGGTAACTGGGGACTTTAACTGACAGGCATGACTTTTCAAATATGATGGAGAGTTGCTTAGCAACTGCATCTGATAAGTCCCTCAAGTCTCTGGAAGGCATCTTATCAGGTCCCACGATAAGGTCTCATGAATGAGATCAAGCTCCCCTACAAGAAAGACATTAAGGTGATGGAATGTGCCCAGAGAAGGCAATGAACCTGGGGGACGGTCTGGACCACAAGTTTTATGAGGAGTGGCTGAGGGAGCTGGGGATCTTCAGCCTGTGGAAAAGAAGGCTTAGGGGAGACTTTATCACTCTCTAAAACTACCTGAAAGGAGGGTTTAGCCAGGCAGGGGTTGATCTTTTCTCTTAAATAACAAATGATAAGACAGGAGGAATCTGTCTCCAGCTGCAACAAGAGATTTAGATTTCTTCACTACAGGGTGGTCAGAAATTGGATTAATCTGCCCAGGGAAGTGGTGGAGTCACCATACCAAAAAGTTTGTAGGAGATGTGTAGGTGTGGTGTCTGGGGACATGGTTTAATGGTGGAGTTGGTAGTGCTGGGTTGGTGATTGGACTTGATGATGGTCCAGTTCTTTTCCTGTCAAAGGGATTCTATGATTTTATGATTGTTTGGTAAAAGGCTTAAAATCCTTTTTCTTTCCCTAAACTTTGTGCCCAGGATTAATTTTATTTTTAGCTCCTTTGAAATAAATTTACTTTTTAAAAAGCAATTTCATTACAACACAACCTAACAGGAACTTCCTTGGAATAAAATAAAATCAAGAAAATTGGAAAAGTATAAATTCAATATAAATATTAGCATGATTAAATCATTAGTGGGCAAAGAGGTGGAATAAACTCTGACAGACTATGTGTTATTATCTTGAGCTTGTTTAACCATAGTGAAATATAGACAATAAAATTGGAGTCAAGTCCATAGGTGTAGAATACATTTTGGCTTTTCAATTCTAATTAGCCCATCTGGACTAGAGGAACAGCAAAATTTATATTTTTTTATTTTCTAAGCTAAATAAAGCTTGATGATTTTTCAAGAATACTGTACATAGCCACTGATGTACAAATTAAGCTATGCGATTAGACATCTATTCTGGTATAATAGAAACACCTATAATAAAAGATAAATATACCTGGCATGTTTTTAAACAGGAATGGAAGAACTCCTGCCCACACAGGTCTTATTCAGACCTTCATTTCCCAGAAAGGATGAACTGAAGAAGAATACAAAAAATTGATATGTAAATTAACTCTTGGTTTTACTATCACAAACTGGTTACCTTCCAGTAGAGGCATAGAATCATAAAAATTAAGAAACTATTTTCCCTTGACCCATCAGGGTATCATCAGTGGTGGAAAATATTCCAAGAAAAAAGAATAATATATTAAGAATAATTTGCAGAAAAGAAATTTTATCCAGGACAAGAAATTTCACCTCAGAACCTCTTTCCATTGAGGCTGTCCGAACACTGGAACAGGCTGCCCAGGGAAGCTGTGGGAGCTCCCTCTCTGCAGGCATTCAAAACCCACCTGGAAACATTCCTGTGTCACCTGCTATAGGTGACCCTGCATTGCCAGGGGGGTTGTACTGGATGATGTCCAGAGGCCCCTTCCTACCCTAACAGTTCTCAGAGTCTGTGATTCTGTAATATTTTATGTTCCCCTGCACCTTTACATTTTCAAATATGACAGCCCAAAATGACCATGGAAAAGAATACTTAACTGTGATTTCATAATTAATTAAAAGATCAATGACTGTTCCACACAGCTGGGTATTAAGCTGTCCTAGAATCTAATTCCAGCCTTCTGATACACATTTTGGGGCCCTTTTTTTTCCAAATGTCACATAAAACTGACCGAGTAAGTTTACAGAATACCTAATGAGAAAACACTACATCATTCTTAACACAGAGCACAAGCAAACAGTTTTATTCCTGTTTGTGCAGCTTAACCTTCTGCAAAAGTAATTAGGTCTATAATTAAAAAGCTATTTGGAATGATTAAAACCCTGTTATCTAGTGGCATTTAAAGACAAATGCAAATGTCAGAAAGGATGAATTAATTAAAATTACTATTTAAAAGGAAAAAGTATATTAGTGTAAGAACTAGAGGATGTTATTTACTGAAATGCTACAATATGAGGTGAAGTTGCATGTTCCGAGGATAAAGAGAAGGTTGAAACAATTTTATCTGGCATTTTGTAATGTGCTCTGCCGCCATTCGTGAATATATATTGTTATGTACACGCACAGCTGTATGCTTCAGTCACTATCTATAGTTTAGGAACTATGGGGTTGCTCATGGAAATCCTGTGTTTTGTCTCTTCTTTCCAGCCCAGATCCACGTTGAAGTGCCAAGGGAGAATCTTCCACGGAAAGTGCAGACATGCTGGGAGAATTTGCTCCTTCCTTCCTTCCTTCCTTCCTTCCTTCCTTCCTTCCTTCCTTCCTTCCTTCCTTCCTTCCTTCCTTCCTT
>VZUI01052334.1:0-31269 GCA_013401135.1 Cettia cetti | reverse complement strand
AAAGGAAAAGGAAAAGGAAAAGGAAAAGGAAAAGGAAAAGGAAAAGGAAAAGGAAAAGGAAAAGGAAAAGGAAAAGGAAAAGGAAAAGGAAAAGGAAAAGGAAAAGGAAAAGGGAAGACATCCCCAACCCCAAACTGAAAGTCTTGACTCTTCTGCTGCCTTCCTTCCTCAGAGGTGCTGTCACTGCCATGCCTGAGAGGGCCTCTTCCCAGTCCATGGCCTCCTGCTCCCAGCATGTCCCCAGGTTCTCCTGTGCAGGGCACTCCATGGTGCTGTTGCCGGCCTTCTCATGGGGAGGGATGGGGTAAGACTCAGCACTCACATCTCTGCAGGAATCTGAGATTTGCTGTGGTGGATGTCCCTCTCAGAGAAGGGACATCAGGTACAAGGTCTCACTGGCAATGGCCCTGATGTCCTCCTCCTCTGTAACACGTTTGTGTCGCAGAGCAGCAGGGAGGAGTGATGTCACATTGGTACCAGAGTGAGCCAGGGAGGGGGATGGGGTGGCTTTCCCCTAGGAATTGCAGGTCCCAGTACCAACAGCTTGGGCAGTGCCAGCGCTGTGGCTGCTGCTCAGCAGGGTACAAGAGCAAAGATCCTCTGTACTCTCCCTACAGAAAGCTGCCATTGGGAAAAAACACTTTGTAATGAGGAATTCCAAATGACATGGTAGCTCAGGGGAAGCACATACAAGCTTTCAAAAGGGAAGGCTCTTCCTCAGGTCAAGGAATTTTTTGGGTGGGATGAGGTGGAACTGGTCTATGTGGATTGTGGGAGAGGAGTCCTAGGGCTTCTTCCTTTCCCAGCTCTGGAGAAACAACTCCCAGAAAGATCTCTTTAGCTTCCAGACTGGCTCTTTTTCAGAAGTGAAAATCCTCAGGTGTAGGAACTTTGAACCCTGTTTTTGACCTGGCTCTCTTCTGATGAACATTGGTGAGCATACACTTGCCAGCTCTAGCACAAATTCAGTTGGTTTGTGTGGAATACCTCTCAGGTGATATCAGCAGGATGGTATCACAGATCCAAGGCTGTACTGCCAGGAGCCTTTGTAAAGCCTAGGCTCCTTTTTGTTGACCCTCTGGCCTGGCTCCTGCCTCCAAATCTACTTGTGTGCCTAGTAAATATCTGCAATATACCAAAGATTCCTTTCAGCACGGATGCCTACTTGTGCAAGCACATATATCGATGTGTGACTGGAGGTAAAGAGCTCTTTGCAGAGTGGTCCCACCCCTGGGACACAAACAAGGATTCTGTGGAGTTCTGGCCCATGAAGTCCTCATGGAGAACTGGCCAGTTTGCTCTTCCCTCTTCTATAGGCACTAGTTGTACATGAGCTCCTCCTGGCTCATGCTTGAGTATCTGTGCTCTCAACCTGAACCACAAGAACATGGGGTGTGAGACCCAAAACCTGAAAGCTCTAGTGGGTGAAAATCAACAGCAAATTAACATGAAAACACATCCCTAAGTAAACCAGAGGGAACAGAGGCTGGGGGCCACACATGTGCAGCTGAAAGCAGGTGCAAAAAGAGGCAGGGCTGCACCCTCCTATCTCACAGAATCACAGATTGGGTCAGGTTGGAAGAGACCACAGTGGGTTATCAGCTCCAACCTCCCTGCTCAAGCAGTGTCATCCTTGAGCACACTGTAAAGGATTAAGTCCAGATGGATCTTGATTCTGTCTCGGGGGAAGAGTCAGTTTTGGCTTCCTGAGCAATATTATCCCAACTACAAGCTGAAAATAGAAGGAATACATCCTTCAAATATAGAAAATCATAAATTTCCTTGGGTTTTTTTCTTATTTTTATCTTAAACACAGCTTTGAAATATTTTATGGATTTATTTCTCTACTATGAGACTACTGGATGGCTTTAATAATGTGAATTTAAAAATATCCTTCTAAGAAACCTTAAAAGTTATGTACCATTAATTCTCCATCTTCTTTGTTTATCAGAAATGTTCAGTGTAAAATATGATACATATTCTTTTCCTGGGGAATCAAACCAACAGGATCTGTTGGCAAGCCTCTTTGACAATGTTATCTCAAGTGGTGGTCTCGCTGGATGCTCGAGGAAGGATGACCTGGAGGAAGGAAGCTGACTGGGGGATACTACTTGTGCTCCTTGAGCAGGGATTTGTGTCAACATCATCTTGTTGGCAGAAGGATATTCTTAATGGTGAAACCACTACTATCCAGAAAGAACATGAGGAATGTTTCCTCCATGAGAGAACCTTCATTATCTGAAAAGGAAACATGTTTTCTTATGCATAAGTGAGATATTGAACATGACAGACGTGGAAGATTGGCATGTAGAAAAGTATTTCTCACTGGGTAGTCAGAAAGCTGCTTCTTTACAGCCTTCTAGAGTATGACTGACCTGCATGAATGGTCTGTGAACACATCAGGTCATAGCAAGATACATAAGCATACAGGGATTTGATAATCAACTGCTATGTGGCTTTCATTTCTTTATCTGCAAAGAGGATCCTGAATGACATGTACTCATCTTCTTGAAACTAGAGCTGGAAGAAGACTCGTCATGAGAAGCACATTTCATATTTGCTATAAGGGATTACTGCTGTTCACAGGCTATTCTTCTAGCCTTTCTGACACTGATGACAAAAGATACATATATGTGTATTACAGATGGAAATGTATATAGAAGCAATTGAGGTCTTTGAAGTCTGCTCAAATATTGTGCTAGGGACTCAAAAGGAAAAATCATTCTTCTTTAGAAACTTGCTTTCGTGCAGGAAGAAGGGAAAGGTAGCTGGTAGATGCTCACAATAATGGAGGAAAGGATGATGTTTCTCAGTAACAGGCTCATCACCTGAACCAGTTCTCCTTCTCCCCCACACTGAGTCAATGAACCATAGAGAAGAGAGGAAACCTGATTTCTTCGATCAATTCTTTCTCCAATGTGTAGAAAAATTGCAAACATTTTATTTTTCTTTGGCACAAGACTTTTGTTTCTCTCAATGCGTTGGCTTTGATACTTAGCTCTTCTTGACTGCGGCCTGAGTTTTCTCTCTCAGAGGCTGGTTATGTTGCCAAGAGAGGGCAGCAAACAAGCACAGAAACTGCATGTCTGGCCTTGTATTAGGTCGCATGGGAATATAAGGAATCATTAGGACAGGAGATCTGTGCCATACTATAATTACTGCCCACTGCACTTAACCTGCTGTTAGTTTCTTCTTACTGCAAAAGCAAACCGCTGAAATGCACTTTATTATTTCTATTTTCTTTCAAGTAAAATAAATAAACCCAAACTTCTGTGAAACATTTGAAAATAAATCCTGTGTCATGGAGAACACAGCTGGACAAACAGCATGTACTGCTCTGGGGATGCTGTGTAGAAGGCATGAATCCCACAGGTGCCTTCTCATGGTTTTACAGAGGACTAAATTTATGTAACAAAGTGTATAGCTGCACTATATCTTTGTTTCCATGTGTAATACATATCATTGTTCATGCTGTCAGCTTCCTACTGCAGGCCTCATTACACAGGCTCTGATCTCCAATGGGCAGCACTTTCTTTCAAAAGCATGATTCTTTTAATGTCCAGAGCCAACTCCTTCATGTGTACTGCTACACAATCAGGTCATCACATAGCCTTAAAGTCATCCTTATTACAGTATTTATTGAATTGATCTGGGCTGAACCTGTTTTATTTTAAAAAATAACCTGATTGGTTTCAGTACAAGTAATTATTTTTACCCCAAAAGGGCTGCAGTTTTTTAACCACTGTCTCTGGAGGCAGTTAGTTCTACTGCCCATATGTTTTGAGATTACATTAAAACACTACATTTTCAGCAGATTTTCACTTAATAAAAAAAATGTCATGGCTTGCCACATAAAATTGAGGTAGAAAGGGAAGGTCTGTATGGACTTTGTGTTACTGCAGGACAAGCTGCTGTTACACTTTGAGGTTCTTTTCTTCTAAGGTCAAACATCGTTGCTGCGTCTTTACGAATTGATTGGAAAACACCTGAAGTTCTACCAATAAAATAAAACTAATATTTAAGGACTGGAGCACACTGTTCTAGCACAAGGCTAGAATTGTGGGAAAACACAAAGCGGGGATGAATCCTGCCACCTGTTCTATACTTAGATTTTAACACATTAATGCCAGCTTAACCTTGTGTACAAAAAAAGAAAAGCCTTGGGTCATATCAAGACCTAGTTGTGGAAGACCTTGGCAGGCTTCTCAGAGCAGGAGGTGCTATGAGAGCATCAATCCCATGGAAAGGTATTCAGACAATTCCAGGCACAGAAGGCCTCCTGTCAGAAACTTCTCTGGCTGGTGAAGGGGAAAAACAACAATCCCACCAGTGACCCTGCTGATTTCTCCTCAGCCAGGATATTGTGCACTAGCCTGCATTTTAAGGGGAAAGAGACTGAAAGAGAGGAGGGGAAGAACAGGGAATAGGAGTGGTGATGTTAGGGCAGGCAAACACTCTTCCCTTTGTAGGTACCACCACTCATATATATGAGACAATACCTGGTTCTGCCTCACTTGTCCTCTGTAACCTGTGCGAGAGGACTGGAGTCCAGATTAATTCAGAGGCCAATTCAGTTGTATGAATTCCCTGGAGGGTGTGAGCCTTGGCTGCACTTTCATGCTACAGCTAAATTGGTTTGGCAGCTGCTGAAAGTGGCAGGACCCCTTCTGCTCCACTCTCCCTGAGGGGTTTTCTCAGGTCTGTGAGCAGCCTTAGCAAAATTTAAAACCACATCTCCTCCAACATCTTTGCGGAAAGGGAGGAGACTCCTGTAAGTTCAGCTCGAGCTGTGCAAACCATGGTTAAAGAAATAAACAGGGTTGAGATAGTGAAAGGCTGACCATTTGGTTTCTGCAGGTGGTACACCTTGTATCAACCCCCTCTGAGCTGAGCATTGGCTTCATAGTGTTGTCAGCAGTTGAACTGATCCTCTGTCTGAGTGTTACTGATTTCATTAGAGTGAGGGCACAGATCACACAGGGGATGGATAAGCTTACACCCTGCCATCTCTATGCCAGCATCTTCAGGACAATACCTCTTTTTGCATCATGTGAACTACATCTGCTCCCCTGGATGGACTTTCTTACTGGTGGTGGCTGATGGGTCTTTGTGGTAAGTACTTGTCCCTGTTGCAGGCCAGAGAGTACTCAGCATTGAGTTCACCAGTGAAACAGTCTTGGAAATATAACTATCAGGAGTTTTTCCATCACTTCTGCTTTCTTTCATTAGCACAAGTAGTAGCTTCATCCAGTCAAACAAGCTGTTTGTACAAAGAAAAGCAAAGAATTCCTGTTTCCATGATGTCCCAATAGCCGTTCTTCTGGTTTTTCTTTCTCTGACTTTTTTTTTTCTTTGCTTATTTGGTTGTTTTGGGGTTTTTTTTTCTTTTTTTCCCCCTGTTTTCTTGAATGGAGAAAGCAGACATTAGTCACCATGAAAACATTTTTATCACAGAATCACAGAATCACAGAATCACAGAATAAGGTGATTTGGAAGGGACCCACAAGGATCATCAAATACAACTCCAGGCCCTGCACAGGACCATCCTCAGGAATTACACCACGTGACTGAGAGTGTTGCCCAATGCCTCTTGAACTCTGTCAGGCTGGTGCTGTGACCACTTCCCTGCGGAGCTTGTTCCAGTGCCCAGTCACCCTCTGGGTAACGAACCTTTTCCTGGTATCCAAACTAAACCTTCCCTAATAAAAATTCATGTTATGCCCCTGGGTCCTGTCCGTGTTCACTGCAGAGAAGAGAGCAGTGCCTGCTCCTCCTCCTCCCCTCACAGCGAAGTTGTAACTGCAGTGAGGTCTCCCCTCAGTCTCCTCCAGGCTGAACAGACCAAGTGCTCTCAGCCACTCCTCACACGGCTTCCCCTCGGGGTGAGGCTGCCCCAGTGCAGAGCAGACTGGGATTATGTGTGTGTCCTTTTTGTAATGGGCAGTAGTAACTCCGGAGGTACTACCAGCAGAAAGAAGCAGAAGGCTAATGACTTGAGTACAGGTTTGGGAGACTCCAAGCCAATTAACAAACTATGGGGCTTCCTGCTGAAATTACAGAGCCTTATGAGTGGCATTTCAGCAGTTTGCAGCAGTAATGAGATACAGCTGTTTGCTCCAAGTTTGTGATTCTGCATGCTGAAGTCCAACATTCAGAACCTGCTGCAGAATAAATTTTGTGCTAAATCTGGAATAATCTTTGCAGTGCCACCATGTAATGAACCTGTCTTGGAGAACTTAAATAGTATTGTGAATGGCTCAGCACAGACTATTATGCTATTGACAAAAATTTTTGAATTAATCCTGTTACGTATTTCAGTCCTTCACCTCCCTTGTCAATGCTTTTAACTGTATAAATTGCAACTCTTCTGAGGCCATTAAGCAAACTGCTTACCCAGAAACATTTTTGTTTTGCAGTCTGTTAATGCACTGTAAGAGGATAGCCCTGACCTTGCAAAACAAGGGGAGAAAATTTTCCATGACTCTACATACAGGCAACAATGAGAGATACAGGGGGAGGAAAAGATGAAGCAGAAACTATAGCATTTGTCATGGTGGAAAACTGTTAAAGCAGACCATGTTTAGAATAAAGGAGAAGTGATCTTCATTGCCATACTTTTATGAAGGAAGGGAAACCCTTCTCTTAACAAAACTAATGGTAAAGTTCTCTCTTTAGGCATGTCAATTAAGTACTGTTGAATGCTTGCCATATACGAAGGCATGCCTGTCACTGTGTCTGCTTAAAGGCCCAAGTTGCTGCCAAACTGAAACCTTAGTTACGTTAGGCTTTATCTTGTGAGCTCTGGCAGACATATATTGTTTTACATTAACAACGTACAGCTTTCCACATCTTGTAGCTGATACTGAAAAATACTAATAGAAGAGGAACTCTTGTCATCAAAATGAAATCAATGCATTATAAAAGGCATTCCATGAAATACTTCTGCTTTGAGAAACAGGCCTTTCAAGACTATTTTGGTTTTGTTACATTTGAAGGGTTTTTTTTCTATAAAGAAACATTTGCTGATGTGTTTTGTTATATCAAGAAACATTTGCTGCGATCACGCTGACTAAACTTTGTTTGGCACATTCTTTACAGAAAGATATTAGGCAACAATTATGTTGTAGGGAATAGAGAGAGAGAGACTGTGTTTGTTTGCAATGCAAGTGTTTTGATCTGAGGCTGGAAAAGGAGAAGAACAGAAAAAACACCAGTCTGAAATACTTTTTTTTTTTTTGCATTTCATTTATGCTAGTTCTCAAGCATATTTGAACAGATCTAAGACAGTTCTTCAGTGTTCTTTTCTCCTCCTGTACTTGATAGGATGTTAGCAGTGAGTCAGTAAGCCAGCTTCCATTAGGTATCACTACAGTTTTGTACTGGAGAAATGAAATCTAATTACTAAAATAGCACTGGAAACCTTTACTTTTTCTGTTAGCAATTAAATGAAACATGATTATTTATTATTTTCTGAATACTGAAAACCATCTGTTCCAAATTTAAGGATAGTTAGCTCTGAGCAACAATTAGTTCCTTGCTGAAAAGACAATAAAAGGGGCTTTAGTGTCTGGATCAGCATCTATAATGTTGCTCATGTTGCTCAGCACCATGCTTGTTAGAGGTAGCTGGTGTGCTACGTGTGACAGTGCTTGCATGTGGTGTGATCTTCAATACAATGCTTTGTGCTCTGACTACTGTTTTTTTTTTTGTTTTTTTTTTTTTTCAAATAAGAATAAGCTGTGTATCTTGGTCTCAAAAATTTAGGCCAAGGATCATTTATGAACACACCATATGCTTCAGTGGCATGCAGGCTGTACCCTTGTGCTGCAGGAAAGTAAGTTTGTGGAGTCAAGGGACTGCTGGGCGTCCACAGCTCTTGCAAAGAGGGTCCACAGCACCCTCAGTGCAGCCAGTCTTGGTGCCTGGGATGGCATAAAGACCTGAGAAGAGTAAGAGGGTCTCTTAGTTAATCACCCCCAGTGTTCCCAGAGCTGTGAGTGGTATCTATCAACAACAGGCAGCTGCCTGTAGCAGTAAGAGGGTCACCATAAGCACGGTGAGGCTCTCCTCAGTGCCACAAGCACTGTGAACAAGGGTGGAGGGTTTCAGCTGTGGGAGGCTTTTGGCTTTCCTCTGCCAGTGCTGATTCATTGAAGTGCTGTCTTCAGTATTTATAACCTTTTTTGTTTTCCCCCACAGTGTAAATGTACTTTTTTCTGTGATATTTAAAATGGTAGATGTAAGACAATGTCTATGGCAATCAGTCTATAAATTACACCAACGGGAGGATTATGCGAAGAAAACAGAAGGAAAAGAAAAAGGGAAGATATCTAAGAGAAATAGGGGTAGATGCGGCTTGTCCTGAAAGCTTATGCAGACAAATGTTTACAAAAGGAAAAGCAGCCTTGGACCAAACCTCAGCAATGCAGACACTCCTGTTCTTGGGCTCCTGACATGTTGCATTGTTGTTGCTAGTTGTTTCTTCCACCTCTGTAAAATCATTCCTTCTGTGTGATCCCAGAAGGTACCAGTTGCTTTGCTGGTGAGAAGCCCGTATTGCAGGTAGTATCCTACTGTGTAGCTCTCAGCCAAGGTACTGCAGTTAAAGTCCTCAGGTCATTTACATTTTAATGTTATTCTCCTTCAATAGCTAATTCAGGAAAAAATGTTCTGACAAGTGTTACTGTCTGCTCATATCGCTGCATAGTGCCACCAAGAACCACACAGACAGCTAGCTTGAACACTAGGACTCTGCAAATAAAAATTTCCATCTCATTTCAATGCTGAGATCTGTTCCTTGCCACTACTTACCACTCCTCATCTTCCTGCCACACTTACCAGGACGCTTAGTGTGCAGACCTGCTGGGTGACTGCTGCTGCAACTCCAGCCAAATGGAGCTCCTGTTACCTGTCTGAGGCTGTACTCACTGCTGACTGCAGCTCTGCCGTACCTCTCCCAGGCAGCTGCCTTTGTGTTACGTGCAGAGTTTCCTGAGCACTGCAGCAGAATGCAGCACTCAAAAGGGTATGCAGGGATACTCTGGCAAAGGGTGGAAATTTGCATCCTTCTATGAGAAAAGTCTAAGAAATGAGCATTTCATCCATCTGTGACCTGATACTGCTCTCATAGTCATTGATACTAGTGCTGGAAAAGCAAGATGAGCAACCCTCCCCTGTGTTTGGAATGGTAAAAGAAAAAGAGTTTCAGAGTTTTGACTACAAATCAAATATATGGAATTACATCTAAAGCTGAATTACTGCTCTGCAGAAAAGCTGAAGAAAACTGTTGCCATGACTATTGCATTTGCAAAGGAGACTCTTCTCTGCATCTCAGAGTACTCTGCACCCAGCAGCCTTTGCATTGTCTCCTCTCTCCATTTCCAAATGTTACTTTGATAACACCCATTCCCTTTGTATCCTGGAGGGAGTGAACAAAGGGTCAGAGATGGGGAGAGACCTCGGGGATGTGGACTTGAGTGACCAAGCATCATGCAGACTTGAGTGAAAGGATACTGGCCGGGGTGTGACAGGCAAGGCATAGTGGTCACCTGGTTCAACAGCAGTGTTTGAAGCAGGTGCTTTATTAATGGTTGGAAATCCAAAGTGCCCAAACAGATGAGCAAAGGCAGTGGTCAGGCCAAAAGGGCTGGGCCAGCAAGGCAACACTCTGGAAAAATGCTCTCTGGCGTCTGTCTCAGCCTCCTCTCCCCAAAGCAGGTTAGGTGTTCAGAGATGTGCCCATGCTTTGCTATGCTCCGCTTTTAAATGAAGACAATGATCTTTATGTCACAGAAGGCTACACGTATTTTATTTAAAAGTCTTGTAGGCATTGTACGATGGAAAGCAGAGCTAACACACTCCTTATGAGTAATGGTTTATTTGGCTTTCTCTGCAGCTGAATATTTGTGATTTTAAATTTTTCTTTGTTCTGCCTGAAGGCCTATAAGGATTTCTGCATAAGTGCTGAGACATATTAACTGGAGTAAACCATTTTCTGGGAATTTTTTTCTCTTAAAAGTACAATCCTATTGCAAAATTTCTGCCATTAATTTTACATTGCTCTATCAATCTGACCTGTGGAAAATGTGAAGTTTTGCAGCTGCCACCTCACCCTGTACTGTATTTATCCCTTAGAGAAAGGGAAGAGTAAGAACAGCAGCTCTTCCATCTCACAAAATAATCCATCTCATTTGGTGTTACCACTAAATTGGAGGAAAAAAGCCAAACCCAAAGCAGAGATAAGGCAGTTTCTCCTCAGATTTCAGTGCTGGCAATGGTCTGCCTGCACTCCTTGGCTGATAGCCAGAGTTCAGGGCTACCCAAAGTACCAAGGACAGTACCTGGGTACCGAAGGTACTAGTGGCATATATCCCAGAGATTTATTATTCTTAAATAAGCTAAGGCAATCTGTGGAGAACAGCTTTAATGAGATCAGCACAGTTAGCACTAAAAGCTAAGCAAACATGTCCACTCTGGTCTAGCTGAATCTTCTGAGGCATGCTTCCAAGAAGCCCTAGTAAAATGCATCCAGCTTGCAGAAGGAAACAGAGCAGATGTTTATACCTTGCAGCAGTGGAACTGGCAGCCTAGATAAGGAAGGAATTGGTTACATAAGTGTCTCTTGTAGACTAATGCAGAAATGTGAAACCCATTGTCAAAGGCAAGTGCTAAGAACTTGTGGACTTTCCTCAAGCAGGCTGGTAGTCTGGACAGGATTATGTGGGACAATGCCAAGGGGATGGCTGGGATCAACAGCAGCCCCACAAAGAGAAGAACTACTGCCAAAATGAGACCAGTCTTATCAGAAAATCACCAGACAGGCAGAGAGACCCTTGGACAAGGGAACTGAGAAACTCAGTAGCTGATTCCTCTGTCATTTAAAAATACACCAACCCTCTGCCTCCTAACATAGACTTAAGCCAGGTTTAGAAATAGTTTTCCTGTTAGTCGATGCCCTGACTTTCTTCAGGGTTAAGCTAGAGCCAGCAATCAGAGATAAATTAACAAAGGAGTCCCTAGCCATGATTTAGTAGGAAGAACTCCAGAGAACTCTTCAGTAAAAGGCCACACACTTGACTCTGACCAGCTGCTTATGGAAATGGTTAGAAGGCAGAAAATGAGAGAAGAACTTTACAAAGCATGTAAGCATGTGACAACGTGCATGCATACTCACACACACACCCACGTGGCCAGAAACCACTGGGATTCTTTCTAACAGACAGAATGGATTCAGGATATATATATGGCAGTGTAAA
This sequence comes from Cettia cetti, assembly GCA_013401135.1. Taxonomy (NCBI): domain Eukaryota; kingdom Metazoa; phylum Chordata; class Aves; order Passeriformes; family Sylviidae; genus Cettia; species Cettia cetti. The sequence goes on along the minus strand of VZUI01052334.1, from coordinate 20,014 downwards.
AGGTCATGGCTAGTCTGAACAGCTCGATGCCTCTGCAGACTTCCAGTGACAGTTACAGCTGCAGATGACTAAAATATAGGAATGCTTACAGCACTTGCATCTGAAGCCAAGGACTGAAATACTACCCGCCTGCTCCCAGCCACTCAGCAGCTTCTGGGAGAGCCGCAGCACATGGCGTGCCGCAATCCAGACCGTTGCCTAGCACTCATACTCTGTTTTGTTTGCTCTCTCTGATTGTGCTGGCTGGGGCTTAGGATAAATGGAGGATTCATCCAATTACCCCGGGCACCCCTCTCTACTGCCATAAATCTGAGGAAAAGTAGCTTTACCACATGGATGTTTGCTTCCAACTTTTTTGAATTCCCTGGAGCCTTTACAACCCAGAGTGTTCACTAGCCGATCAGCTCTGTAGTTTTCTCTGCAATGAATTAGCAGAGAGGTCTGTGCAAATGCCTGTGAGTTAAGTATTCATATTCCCAAGTATCATGATTAGCCTAGTAGGTTTCATTGTAGGTGAAATGGCTGTTCTATACTTGGAAAGCAGAGGATGTAATGCATTTTTTATTCCACCCACTGTGGAAATTTTGCTAATTCAATAGCTAAAAGTCTGTTTATCAACACTGTTGGGCCCATCTTTTCCTTGGCCGGGGAAATAAGAAAGCAAAATAACAGGGGAATAATTAGTGTTGTTTCAAAAAAGGGCAGCAAGGAGACTGTGAGCAGTCTGTTCTGAAGGTTTCACATCTATAACATAACAAAACAGGTATAGAGTGAAGGACACCAGAGACTTCTGGTGTAAGGACATAACCTGAAGTTTAACAGAGCGTAAGTATTAGTCAAATCAATCAACTGTAAACAAAATCACAGTACATGCCCAACATGTCTCTGGTATATGATCACACCATGGCAGAACACTGTTCAATCTCAGCATGACTAGCAAAATGAACATGACTAGCAAAACACCTGGCTTTACCTAATAATGGCACAGTTAAAGTACCATGAGCTAAGCCACCTAATTTGTAAAGCTAAACTATTTTTTGTGCCTATTTTTTTTAATCTCTATCTTAGACCACTGTTTTGGTTTAAAATACGAGACTATCTCGTATTTTGCAAATGTTGCTTTGGTAGTGAAAATTACTCTGGTAGTTAGATTTGCTACATTTAAATCCTACCCTGTAAATTTACAAGTCTTACTGCTCCTGATCTGCTATGGAGCCTAGGGCAGTTTCTACCAGAATGCCATACTGAATAGGCAGTGTATGGTTATGCACTGGCTAGCAGGAATGTCTTAGGGTATATGAATTCAGACATGCAGGTCTTCTATTATGCATGTCAGGGATTGCCAGGAGAGGGAAAAAAATTGACTTCTGGAAGAGAAATTCAGCTTTCACAAACCTAGCAAATACTGACTTGAAAGCTAGGTGCACCACTGCCACTGATTTTAAAGATATAAATGTTGAATGTCTGAAAATTGCAATCTCTGTCAACGTACTTTCAACCTCTTGAAATAACACCAGGGCAACGGAGAGAGGAAAGGAAATTTTGCAGCTTTCACATCAAACACCAAAATAATGTGGAAAGCAGTAGGTTAATTATAATGTATAAAACCTCTGAATTCCTTTAAAATTGCCTTATTTACTCCTGTTAAAAATCCTTGCATCATGTGGAATAGCATCTGTGTCCTGTAGTATATTTCCATTGCTAAACTACTGCAAGTATTTGAGGGAAATTAACCTATAAATTATTTCTATTATATGAGGATATATACATACAGGCATACAGCTATACAAATGTATAATTTAATAGCTATAAAATTATTTGTAAAACTTTTTATATATTGTAAACAAACTTAGATCATTGCCTTCTTATTTCCCTGTTTTCATAGTACAGAAAAAAATTAAGAGCCAAATAGTGTTATGGATACTTGGGACAAAACCCTGATTCCCCTGGAAACCAAATGTCATCCTTACACCCTGGGGTGAATACACAGAGATGCTTACTTCTTCATAAGAAAAAAAGCACCTCCAGCCACCAGATTTCTCTGTCTCAGCCTGTCTCCACAGGCAGACTACAGACACTTTCTGCTGTCAGGTGTGGGTTAAACTCCAAGGGACAAGGAAAGCTCACAGCTGGCAGGGATTCGGCAAACATGCCAAAACTTTTCAGATCTGCCAACTCACATCTTCAGCCATGTCATAATTTCTCATGATTTTAACACCAATCTGCACCAATCTGTTTGCTGATTAAACAACCAATGGATTCAGCTCCCAGAATTTTATTGTCAGGATGACAGAAAGAAGAGTTTCCAGTCAAAGGAAGAAACTGTAATCTGGCTTGTCCAGAGTGCACTTCCATATGAAGGGCTGGTTTTTTAGACCAGAAGTTGAACATCTAGATCATCCTTGATGTCACCTAATGTGAGCAAACAGAGTTTAGGAGACTAAGCCTATATATGCAATTACCTTGTGCATACAATCTCCCCAACCTGAGGGTGTGTCTAAGACACATGGAGTTTGCTGTCCTGAGGGAGAGAGGGCTATTTTGTGATGTACCACACACACAGACATTGCTCTTGAATGAGGCTTAGGCAAAATGAGAAGGTTCCTTGAGCCCTCAACCTGGCCCTGGCCCAGGGCTGCAGGCTTGCATCCCTGGCCAGGCAATACAGGGCTCTCCCCACCATGTGTCAGCCCTGGCAACAGTATTTCCAGCACAGGTGTCTTTGCCCTCACAAAGCTCTTCTGCTTCATACAAAAATATATAAATATTCATGGTTAAGAGCAAGTTTCAGTGATTGTGTGTAGCATCAGTGGTGGTATCTGTGACACCACTGGGGCTGCCAGAGGTGTGGGCAAGTACTGGTGACCAGGAAGGGGCTTTACTAAGGTGAGTTTGGCAGCAGTTGACAGGAGATTGCCATCCATCCCTCGTCAGGGTACCTCAGAGGAGACCTAGGATTCAGGCTATGCTTGAACAGGTGTTTCAATTTATTAAATAATTTAGCCTTAGCTCACATGCCGGCAGTTGCACAAATGCTTTATTGCATCTGTCTGCTCAGCTTGCCATTTTCTCTAGCTCCCCTTTTTGGGGGCCTACTTGGTGTAATACCCTAATATTGCCTTCCTGACCTGACTCTCAGCCAGGTCTGTGTAGGCAACTGGGTACCAATTCAGGGAAGACACAGACTCCAGACATAACACAGAACAGCTGGAGTGCTTGTCCAAAATGTAACACAGATTTTTCTGAGTTAGATTGGGGCCTGACAGAAGTACAGTCATGCTGGGGATACCAATCATTGCATGAACACAAGTGGGAAAAAAACTTTGAAGAAATCACTGTATTAATGCATATATATATGCTTTCTAGTGCCAAAGCTAACAACTGAGATGTGGATGAGATTTCTCTTTGCTGTATTGCTGAGCGTTGTCTGACTTGAGGATGAAGAAATCTCTGCACCTTGTGTCATACGGATAAGGAAGGGTTGAAATTGAATACAGCATTTACAACCACATCTCTTGCTGAAGTCAAGCAAGAATATGATTTCCAAAATATTATTAATGGCAAACTTGAAAACCCTTCAGCTGGTTCAGACCAAGCACTGTCAAGAGCTGTCTAGTGACCTGTGACTTTTTCCTTACAGTATTACCATTTGTAGACAAAATGAGTACCAATTCTTCAATCTGGAATGAGGGATATGTTGTATTCATATCCCTCATTCCAGATTGATGTATGAGACATAGTGCTACAGAGCTGTGACCCAGACACTGAGGGGACAACTGTTCCACATGAAACCAGAGGTGTCTGCAAGGTGGGTAGCACGTTAGTCCCTTGTGTATGTGACAAATCCCTTCTGCCATACTGTGAACAGCTGTGAGGAAAAGAATACCCTGAGGTGAGAATTAAGTAATCACAACACTATTATTTCACTTAACACCATTCTCCATTCACAGCTCTCAATACCAGAGTGTTTTGAGGAGAGAAAAGTGAACAAGCATCAAGACTGACTCATTCTTTTCAACGGCATGCATTGTGTTTGTGGCACCAACAAAGATCCCAACCTGACATCAACACCCTCTTCCCAAGGGCATGGGGCCATTTTTCCTACATCCAGCATGGGGTCAAAGAGAGAGGGAGGTAAGACAAATTAAATTGCTGCTGGAACTGTGTGCCCATGACAGATTGACTAGCTATGAATGACTGAAGTTGAAACCTTAAAGCATGGATTGGTATCTCTTATCTTTCATGGTGCTTCTGGTACACTGGGTCAAAATACTTGCTTTTTACCTCTGGGAAGTTTGGCTTAGGTTCATTCTGGGAGCCAGACACTAACTGCAGTAGGGAAGTTCAAGCTAGGGGCATACCATGCTGGCTCTCAGTGCCCCCAGAGCCAGGTACTGCCAATCAAGTGCTTTCTCCACAAGGCAGTGTGAAAGTGTGAAACTCACAGAACAGCAGTCAGGAGGCAGCCACATTGTCAGACCTTCTTAAGTCCACTTACATCATGAGAATGGCCTTCTTAAAATATAAATATGGTTAAATTCTTAAAGATGTATATATAATGAGATATGAAAGAGAAAAATGCAGCAGGGCACTCACAGAAGTATTAACTCATGTAAAAATTTCCTTAATAAATAATTTCTCTGCTTAATTAATAGATGACTAGTTACTCTAAGGTAGACTTACTATCTTCCACAGGAGTAAGATATTTTTATATAAAGAAAAAGTCCAGTAGTCTGACAGGCAGTGTCTGAACTTCCCATCAGTGTACCTTGTGGTTGCATGCATGGGTTTATCTTCTGTCATGGTCCAGGAATTACATCTCTGCAGAAGCCATTCCTGTTCTCCTCTGGCCTACTTGACCAATATTCTTCCTCTGGACCGTGTCCCAGGACCTTGGACTAATTCAGAGCTGGGAGGGGGTGAGGACAGGCTGTGTTTGCACCCACAGACGCATTACTGCGCCCATTGCCCTGTAGATTGCAAGCCCATCACTGCTGACTGCACTGCTTATTGCCTGTCCTGAAAACTCCAGCAACTGAAGGGGAAGGTCAGTCAGGTTATCATCAGCACAGAACTGTTCCCTACAGTACCTTATTTACACGTGCTGTGACAGCCCACTATGACTACCAATTAGCTCCCACAAGTTTCAAATTATTTTTCTGGCCTGGCAGAGCCTCCATACCAGCATATTATTTTTGATGCTAAGTATGCCCTTTCATCTGTTCATTTTGTTTCCAATTGCTGGTGAGTACACCGGGCAAATCTCTCCAAATAAATACTTCATTCTACTGACATTTCTTGGAAACGTTCTTTTTTCTTCTTTTCCCCACTTCCTTTTAATTTAGCATTTTCACACATTTTAATGCCTCTCCATAAATTAGTACCACCACTCCCTTAAAAATTTTAATGGCTTTACTCTAAATTCCCATCAGTTTCTTATGATCTTTCTTCTTCTGAGTCTTGCAGACAAAACAACCAGCAGCATGTGCATCAACTTGCCAGCACTTTGCCTTTGGGTACAAAGGGATAAAGGACCACTCAGTCTCTGATGCATTGCTTTTGTACATAAAATTACAAATTTAACTGGTTTTCTCTCTCTGTCTCTTTTTTATTCCCCCCCTTTTTTTTTTAAAGTGGGGAAGCTACTAGATTGCATTTCAAATTTTTATCCAAATTACTGCCCATTAGTACTTACAAGCCTTCTCTGAGTTAAGTTTCTGCATTTGGCTCCAAGTCTTCCAGGTAACATACTTGGTTGTGTCAGAATTTACATTCCCTTGCTCAGGTGCAGCCCTTTTATATTTTTCTCCCTTTCTATTATCATAGGAATGCACAGTAAATGACATATTTTAAGCCTGTAGTAAGCCATGTGCAATGTCAGGTGGGAAAAGCAAATTTTGCACCAAACAGCAACATTGTCCAGAGCCAGATCATCCTCCGTGCTGCAAAATTGGACCTTTAATCCAAATTTTTTTAATTCATGAAGCATATATGTACAGAATCACAGAATCATAAAATAGGGATGGAAGGGATCTCTGGAGATCATCCAGTCCAACCTCCCCCACCAAATCAGGGTCATCTCCAGCAGGTTACACGGGAATATATCCAGGTGGGTTTTGAATGTATCCAGAGTGGGAGACGCCACAACCTCCCTGGACAGCCTGCTCCAGTGCTCTGCCACTCTCAGTGTAAAGTTCTTCCTCATGCTGAGGTGGAATTTCTCGAGTTGTAGTTTATGGCTACTACTCCTCATACTACTGGTGGGCACTGCTGAAAAGAGTTGGCACCATCCTCTCGGCACCTGCCTTTGAGGTATTTATATGCAAGGATGAGATCCGCTCTCCGTCTTCTCTTCTTTGGACTACAGAAGCCCAGTTAGTTCCCGCAGTCTCTTCTCGTACGGGAGATGCTCCTGATCCCAAATCATCGTTGTGGTCTCCGCCGAACCTCTCCAGCAGTTCTTTGTCCCCCTTGTGTTGCAGAGCACAGAACGGCACCCAGCAGTGCCGGTACCCAGCACAGATGTGTCCGTACAAAGCCCACGGCGTGTATATAAAGTGCCTTTCCAAAGCACATCAGTGGGATTCCGCGGGATTCTGTGGGATTCTGTGGGACCTTCGCGCCCTCTACACCCCCGAGCCGCCCGCGCTGCTGCTCCACGGCGCCCCCTAGCGGCCTGCTACGACCGCACGGCGCCCTCGAGCGGCGGCGTAGTCCCGCCCCCGGCCGCGCGGGGCGTGGCTCTGATTGGTCGCGACGGGGAGGCCACGCCCCTTGCGCAGGGCCGGCCCTGGCGGCGGGCCCCGGCTGTCATGGAAGCGCCGGACGGAGCGCGGGCAGCGGCTGCGGGCGCGTCCCTCTGAGGGCGGCGGCTGCGGCGGGAGACGGTGCCGAGCGCCCCGGGAAGGTAGAGCGGTCTGGCTGACCTTTCCGGCCGGCTCCGAGTACGGCGGCCGCGGGGGTTGGGTGCCGTGAGGGAAAGGAGGGAGGGGGATGGGGCTCTGGGCGCAGCGGGTCCGGTCTTGCGGCGAGCGGAGGGCTCGGGCTCTCCCCACCGCCCGGGGCTTGGCCGGAGTGCGGCCGTCGGCTTCCCCGCCGGCTGCCCTGCCGGCTGCCCTGGAGGTGTGTATCTTCGGCGGAAGCCGGGGTCTCTGTACCTGGGATACGCCCCGAAACGAGTCGGGGTGCAGCTCACGGATTGAGGGAGAAGAGGATCGTTCGGTGTCTGGTATGGATAAGGCGCTGATAGGATCCTCCCCCTCCTCCCCGCGGCTTTCCTCAGGGGCCAGCGCGCGGCCCGGGAAAGTCCCAAGGAATGCAGCTGGACACCGTCGCGCCACAACAGCGACTTGTTTGGGTGTAGCTGTGGGAAAATACAATGCAGTTGTTTGTTTGCGAAGTAGGAGGTGAAAACATCGAGAATTCTCCTTTTGCAGGTTTGTGATAAGCACAGCCTGCGCTTCGTCAGGACCCTGTTCGGGGTCTCCATGTTGTCCTACCTGGATGAAACTGATCTGACAAGAAGCTGGGGACATTCTCTTTGGGCTAAGGACTTCGAATAAACTCTGGGCTGAAAAAAACAGGTGTGTGTCCATCAGGAGGCAGAGAGGTACAGACTAAATGGATCTAAAGACAGCAGTCTTCAATGCAGCTCGTGATGGCAAGCTGCGGCTCCTTTCCAAGCTACTGGCGAGCAAAACAAGGGAAGAGGTGGCCCAACTGATGTCAGAAAAAACCAATGGTGCCACGCCACTTTTGATGGCAGCCCGCTATGGTCACCTCGACATGGTGGAATACCTGTTGGACCGTTGCTCTGCCTCGATAGAGGTTGGTGGCTCGGTGAATTTTGATGGTGAGACTATCGAGGGGGCTCCGCCGTTGTGGGCAGCATCAGCTGCCGGCCATTTGAAGGTTGTTCAGTGTCTGTTGGATCATGGTGCATCTGTCAACAACACAACGCTGACAAATTCAACGCCGCTTAGAGCAGCCTGTTTTGATGGTCACCTGGAAATAGTCAAATACCTTGTGGAACACAAAGCAGACCTGGAAGTATCAAACCGTCACGGGCATACCTGCTTGATGATCTCATGTTACAAAGGCCACAAAGAAATTGCTCAGTATTTACTTGAAAAAGGAGCTGATGTGAACAGAAAAAGTGTTAAAGGTAAGTTAGATTTTTCACTTTCATTGTGGTAAATAGAGGTAAAGTTAATCATTTACTTCTTTAGGAGTTTGACAAAAAAAAAGAAAATACCTCTGTTCTCATAAAGTGTAAGATATAAAGTGTTTATGGCTATGTTTTTACTTTTTCTTTTTAATCTATTTTTTTAATGTGGCTTATAGATTTTTTTTTAAATTGATACATTTTAATCTTAAATCCTTAGTTCTTAGAAGACTTAATCATATGAAGTGTCACATTTATCCATGTGTTAAAAGCTAATACGCTTGCTGAGAACCACTCTGTGTAGTAGGTTGGTCTAGCAACGTACTCAAATACATGAGCCTGTATTTTTGGTTTTTGTACTATTGCTTAACAAATCAAGTATGCTGTACATAAAACCAATCTGTGCCAGTAAGCTGGCCTACGGAAATAGACATAGAGGACAAAAATTACTTTCTGTATTGGAAGATGAATAACTACTTTGCTATTAACCCACTTCCTCCAGATTACTGAGTAATTTTGTACCATTTCCATTGTTAGTAAACAAATATATATATTAGGATTAAAGAAATGAAGGTGCAGGTGACTGTGATCTCAACAGAAGGAAGAACTTCCAGTGGCTCACAGATCTCAAAGCCATTTTACAGTTGCTCTGGTGTTACCACAGAAAGTGAAGACTTCTGGCTTTTTTTTTCCCTGTGATCATAATTGGATTGGAATAGTTGGATATCTAAATTTTTTATTGCATATCAGACTTGTATTTCGTTGTGATATTAACCTGAAAAGCACACCAGTTACTGCAAGTTGCAGTTAATTTTTTATCTCACTGAGCCAGGATTAGGTTTCAGCAGATTTTGGGATTTTTAATATATGTCTATATATAAAAATACTAATCTGATTTTTATATAAAAATATTAATCTGGTAACGGTTCTTTTTGTAGCATAATACTTCTACTGCCTTTTCCAGGCTAATTGCATTTGTAAGTGTATAGTGCACCTTCTAGTTATTTGTGTTAAAATATCCTTTGTGTCTAGATTATTGTATGATACTGGTAAATACCAAGTGTGAGAGTAATCTTTAGAAAGGCTGCTTGGTTAAATATGCCATTTTTCAGCAAATCATGCAAATATGTGGGTTTAGCGTAAAGAAAGCTAAACTACAGATTTGTCATGGAGGTGGGCAGAGCAAAATAAATCTGCCTTTGTAAGGGTTTGAGGTTGCTTATGAATCATCATGGACTTGTGGTAGTATAAAAATGTCTTTTTTCTAAATAACGTTTTGGGAATAGCAAGCTAAATACAAAGTATGTAAGCAGCTGAAAACTTGGGGTTTAGTTTTAAACCTATCACTTGACATGATAGGTGTGAACCAAGCAATGAAGTTAAATATTTGATTTACTAGGGAAAAAGATGTAATTCTGCAGCTCTTTTTCTCCCTCATTTTGTGTTGGAAGTGTAGACTTTACGTTGCTTGTCCTTTTTATTCAGTTTATTAGTGAACTAGTGTTATTTGTTATTGTTTAAGTGACTGAGGATTTTCTCAGTGCTGTCAATTATTATCTTAATTCCTTTCTACTTCCTTTAGTTTCTGTGTGACTTGCATCTAGGCACACGAGCAAAGGTTCTTAAGGTATATAAATGGTCCTTAATTAAGGAAGTTGGATTGCATATGGTTCAGCTCATTAAAACTCATTTTATACTTCCAACTGTCATGTGTACAACTGGATGTGTGTATGTAATAGCTATCTGTTGGTAATGTGTGGAAATCCCCTCTGGTAGGACAGGAGTTTACTTTTTGGTATCATAAAAAAGCCTGATCTCTGAAGTTACCAAATAAGCAGTGGTGAGGTCAAGCAAGCAAGCAAGTACCATAAATCCTGAAAGTCACCTCTAAAAAGGCAGAAGAACTGAGGAAAATTGGTAGCCATAAGTATTGTAACAGTGCCTGAGATTTGGTAACCTCCTCCTCAGTTTTGTTTTGCAGAAATGCTGTTGATTTTAAAATAATCCAACGGGAGTAATTCTACATTGTCACCCTCCCCCTCAAAGAGTCTTGTGTATTGCTTTCAGTTTCTACTCCTCCCTGCTATGTTCTAGATAGCTGACAGTGTGTCCCGTGCTTGTAGCAGAGAGATAACAGAGCACCTGTGTTCTGCTCCTGAGTAGTAAAAGTTGTTGCTGCCCTTGTATGGGAGTTCTTTTTAGACAGGTCCCTTCCTGGGCCATGTGTAGAGAAGCCTACTGTTCCATGAAAGATGTAAAAAACATTGTTGCATTTAAAATTACAATGCTCCTTTTTAGAGTAGAACTATCTAACTTGAGTAGAGTTGCTGTTGTGGGAGATTACTATAGATCCTTTTTCACGTACTATTCTTAGAGCTTGTCTGAGGGTGGGAGGCAGCATTACTTGAACTATGTCTTGTGGTTTTCCAGTGGATTTTTGTTATTGCAAAATAGAACTTAATACAGGTTTTAGACCTCATGAACAGATAGATATGAAAATGTTTCAAAGTGTTGACAGGGAAAAATCTGAATACTTTGATAGGGAAAAATAGATACATTCACATGCATCTAAATGTATGAAAGAGTAGGTGAATATATGTGGTGAATTCCTTCTTCTAAAATGCAGAATCCCTCAGCTGTGTTTTGGATGATGGAAATTCAGAATTCAGAGGTTTTTGAAAAAGTTACGAAAGTACAGAACTACAGGAAAGCCAGGAAATTAAGATGTTCATTAAGATTTCAGTGTGTCAGGTAAGATGCTACACTAAGGTGAATGAGGTGAAGTGTAGGTCTGGCAGTGTGGCATGGTAGATGGTGCTGAAGAATGATGTTTGTGTAGATGAGTCCTCAACTGTGAAAGATGGCCAATGGTTCTGAATTTAAAGTATGAGCATTTGGTGGTATTTGTTTCTACTGTTTTGCAGATCTGAACTTTCCTCCAGTTTCCCTGAAGGTCTATGTAGGATTTAGGCCACAGAACTGTAAGCAAAGGATTTAAAAAAAAATATTTTAGTCTACATTAACATTGTAAGTGATGGGGACAAACTGATAGGTGAGGTAAGAGGGGCGGATGGGTTTGTAATTGTGGAAAACAGTGAAGATATCTGTAGATAGGAAGCAGCCTAAGCAATACTTCAAAAAGTGAATTAATTTATCACTGTCCCGGATTCACAACTTTCTCCAGTGTACTACTGTGATGGTTTAATGCCAGCTAGCAGGCAAACCCCAGGAACCTGCTTTCTCACTTCCCCACCAGTGATACTGGGGAGAAAATACTTGTGGGTTGGGATATTGACAGTTTAATAGGGAAAACAAAAGCTATGCACACAAGGAAAGCAAAACAAGAAATTAATTCACCACTTCCCGTGGCAGGCAGGTGTTCAGCCATCTCCAGGAGAGCAGGACCCCATCATGTGTAACGTTTACTTGAGAAGACAAATGCCATCACTCCAAATGTTCCCCCTTTTCTCTTTCTTCCCCCCAGCTTTCTGTACTGAGCATGATGTCACATGGTCTGGAATATCCCTTTGGACAGTTGGGGGTCACCTGTCCCAGCTGTGTCTCCTCCAGCCTCTCATGCACCACCAGCTTCCTCACCAGCGTGGAAGTACAAACAGGAGAAAAAGCCTTGGCTCTGTGTAAGCCCAGCTCAGCAATAACAAAACATCTCTGTATTATCAACCCTGTGTTCAGCACAAATCCAAAACACAGCCACATACCAGCCACTGTGAAGAAAATTAACTCTACCTCAGATGAAACCAGCAGAACAACTCATTTAAGAAGCTGCAAATCAAAAGTAAAGTTTAATGAGTTTCACTTGTAGTTAATAGTCTCTCAGGTGGCAAGTTGTTAGGCTGTTCCTAAAAGTAGGAAGAGTGTGGATAATGTTAGAGTAGCAGAAACACAGGGGTTTTTTTCAGAAGATGGAATCCTAAACTAAAACTTCAAATGAAGCACAATTTGTCTCTGTGCCAGATGAGGAGCATGTTCTGTGTCAGCTGCATACCGTTTTATGTTCTGCTGCTTTTTGAAGCCTGCCAGATTTGTTATTAGAGTGGTGCTACCACTACTACTTACTACTACCTTCAGAATAGACCAAGACCACTGCATTCTCAAATAGAGTGTTTCGCCGATGTGTTTCTGTGCACAATCTTGCTTTGATGATGTGTAGGCAGGGAAATGCTTACACTCTTAATGCAAGTGTCAGTCATCTTAGGGATTCCGGATTACAGATTTGGGCTCTTTGGGGCTGTCTTTGATTTTTTTGTTTAAGGTACAGTATTTAATGTAAGTTCCTCAATAGAAATATTTTTCGTTCAGACTGTTGTAAAGAAATCTTTTATACTTCTTCAATTCCAGACAGGACAATTAAGATCTTGCATTTTGAAAATTTGCAGTGCACATTTTAATAGTTTGTGTTATATTTTATTCTCCTCCGCCAGATTTGCAGAAAGGAAGGAGAAAAAAATCCATTTCTGCAGCAACTAATGAGTTGGATTATAGATAAAGTATGCATGTGCTGGTAGCCAGGATGGGTTTAATGCAAGGGAATTGTGACCTTTTTTCAAAATACATGCTTAAAAGGCAGGTGTTTTACCTGAACATAGCTGGTAAGTCTTTCCATTGCTCAGTGGCTTGGTATGTGGTCTCTCTCTTCAAAGGGTTTTCTGCGGTTTTGTTAGTGGTTTTCACCAACTCTGCCTGCCTTCAGTAGTTAACAGACTCATCAAGCCTAAAGACTGGTTTTTCTCCTCCAGAGTATTAGAAAATCAAAATTTCTTTCTAAGAAATTCTGGACTAGGCATTCTCTTAGTTGGTGCTTGAGATGTGCAGAGGAGTGTTTGGTTGCATTTGAAGAAAAAGAATACTGTGATTCTTAAATTCCATTGGCGCTATATTTGATAGTTTTGTAAAATAATATGGTAAACAAGGTTTGTTGACTTTGTTTCCTCATTTTGGGAAATACAGAAGCATACAAAGCTCTGTCTCTATCAGTTCTGTATTAAGGGCTATCGCTGTTTCAGTATTGTTTATAAGGGGTGCTGGAAGGTGTAACACTCAAACCTGCTGGTAAGGGAAAAAGTCTTTTACAGACATGGCAGACCCAGAAGTTGGGAGATCGTAGAGTCATATTCTTTCCTTCATGACAAGTGTGGTGTAGTATGTGTTAAAAATAATTAATTTTCTTGTGCAGTAAATGTCAAGGAGTCTTGGCAGATTTGTTTTCTTCTGAGGGTGTTTGTCTTCTCTGGTTGCCAAGGTTCATACAGTTATTGAGGGGGTAAAAAAAAAATCCCAAATCAAAGGTCCATGGGTTTTATTTTTATTTGTTTGTTTCACTTGGTGTTGTTGCCTTTTTTTTTTTTTTTAATTCTCCCTGTGAATAAATGCTTGCTCTAAAAGTGTGGTGTGTCTTTTTTGGGCAAAGGGGGTTATTTTTTTCCCCTTTTTTGGTAGGTGTTACATGGTACTGGGCGCTGAAACTTGTAGATATTTTGTGTGTGACTGTGTGTGGAAACTGAGCTTCAGGAGGAGCGTCTGTGAGTTAAATTAGGAAGATAAAGATAGAGTTTAAGTTTAATTCTAACTAAAAAGTTTTTGTTGAAATTAAATGAATAAGAGGATGCTGTTATTAATTTAATAATTAGTAATCTTGATAATACAAGTTCTCATGAAGTACTTCAGTGAGCAAGACAGCAATTATTCCCTTACAGCATATGGAAATTATATTAAAATAAATTGTTGAGATTAGCAGTTCTTTGCATTTTTTAGTTAGTTTCTTGAAGGAAAGACATTTAGTTTTTATTTGCTATGCTTACTAAACTGTTGTACATACTAACACTTTCTTGTGCACTGTCCATATTTGTATCTATCTGCTGATACTTTTAAATCAGTAAAGACTCTGGGAAGACGGAATTAATTCAAGTGCTGTGATAGGAAAAGAGATTAATGTTACATCAAAAATTCACTTTATAAAAGTGATCAATTCATTTGTAAGGCTGCAAAAATATAGATAGGTGGTTAATTTTACACACTGGCCAGTCATTTAGATTAAATATTTATTTTTATTTTGTTTTTAATGATCTTGGATAGAAAGTCAGATCGGTGTTAAGTTTTAATGTAAGTTTTACAACATGGGAATTTGATAAAGCATATTGGAAGTATTAGGAAGTGGATGCACTTAATTGGTTGCAAATCAAGTCAAATCACTTTCTGTGTCATGGCTTCATTGTCTTTGATTCCCTTGTCACAAGCTATCAGTCTATTTTGGGAATTACTTGCTTCTGACGTAGAAAGGCCTGTCCTCGTTATGAATTTGAATACCCACCCCCACTCCAGTAAGCTTTTTGGAAACACTGGGTAGTTAGTTCTGTGACACACGAAGTGTTCCTGAAATGTTCACAACTACTTTCAAAGGAGTCCTCTTAACAAAAGAGTACAATGTACCCAATACCTTTTTCCATGCTTTATATCCGCAAGATTTGGAAGGACTGGATTGTAGTTATTCTGTTTCTTTTTGCTATTTTTAATAAGAGGAAGTTATTAGGTAATGTGAATAGTATAGTTTTACAGAGATGGAAGCAGTTTGTAAGCAGTATTAGCAATACAATGTATGACACTCAATATTTAGCAGAGCACTATCAGGACTACCAGAACCATCTGCAGTCCAGCTTTTTTGTCTGTGCAAGGAGCCTTTCCTGTTATGATAACACTAGCTATCTTTGAAATGTGATTAAATTCCTGCAGGCCGTTTTACAATTAAAAATTTATTTTAAAAAATAAATTAAACCTACTTTGAAATAATCATTCCCACCTTTAAAAAAATTACTTTAATTTGACCAACACCATCATCATCTTGGAAAATTGCTTATCAATGAGAGTGACAATCAAATTACTTTTGGGGTTTTTTTTTGCCTCTTTTCTTCTTAAAATAGCAATAGATAAACGTTGATTTTTAGTTTGTTACTGAATAGATAATGTTACAAAAATTGAATTAACTGCAGAATTGTGTTCAGCCACTGTTTATCACTGTAGACGATATAATCACGATAGTGACACTATAGACAATATAATGTTTTGAAATGGATGAATTAATTCACAGAATAGTGGTTGATTTCCTGTATTTATTTGAACAGTTCAATTCCTGGTCAATTTGTGGCCAGTGTGTAGCCTTTGATGTACACATTAAGGCCGCTCTCATGTGTTTTTTCAAATTCTTCCTCTAATTTACCCACTGATACTTGCTAGGTGTAGGCTGGCAGTGTTATTTCTTAAGGCTGGGGTTTATGTTAGAGGTTTTTTTTAAGTTGGCAA
This sequence comes from Cettia cetti, assembly GCA_013401135.1. Taxonomy (NCBI): domain Eukaryota; kingdom Metazoa; phylum Chordata; class Aves; order Passeriformes; family Sylviidae; genus Cettia; species Cettia cetti. The sequence continues at coordinate 4,536 of VZUI01052334.1, read as the reverse complement.
CTCTCAAATATCTGTCTACTCCTAGGCACTTTTCTATGGAAACTTGTGTTTCTTACGAAGTATTCTTCCCACTGCTGTATCTGTACAATCCAATCAAACTTCATTGAGGTACAGCCACTAAACCTTGCATTTAGTTTATACATGGCATAATTTAAGTTGTGGTTATTTTAATTTGAAGGGCTACTGTAATATAAATAACTGGAAAATTACAACACTTCTGATAGGCTGTTCAAATTGAAATCTGTAATTGTAATATCAATTTAAAAAAACCTAAATTGTTTCAAATTTAGGGCATTCAGTTGGAAAGAGCAGTGAAATTCCTTGGAGTCTTAAACATATTTCTACATCTTCTACATAGCTGCATTGTAAATTAATGGCATACAGACTGCTGGATTGAGTTTACTTGGACAATGGCCAAGCTTATTTTGTGTGGATTTTTTTCAGTCATAATATGTATGCCTGGAGATTGATAAGAGTCAAAACCACCATTCCTTGGTGATGGATCTGCCGTATGTAATATGCGTAGCTGGCACTGTTGCAGTTGTCAAAGCTTGCAAAATATATATTAATAGTTGTGAAACAATATTAAGAACTTTGATGTTACTGATACCTTTTGGCTCATTTGTCTTCAATATGCTTTAATGTTACTTTTTTTTAATATATCAAAGATATTTACTTGAAATTAGAAGCAGAGCTCTGCTGTGAAGGATAGTGTATGGAGTTGAGTACACCCTGAAAAAGCTGTGTTAACTCCTGGCTCAGCCAACACCCTTGTGCATCTGGTTTTGCCTTTATCAATAAATGCAGAACTAAAAATGGTCTGAGGGACCAGCCATTCTTTAGTTTTGGATTGACTGCTGTAGTCTCATTGTAACTAGACTTTCAGCAGCATAGCAAGAAGAACAAAGTGTTTATGTGTTGATAAGTTTGTATGTAGATCTGCATTTGACATCTTTCACTCTTAGGAATGTCAAGTCTTGTCCTTTCTCAGTTGGCATATTGATAGTTTTCTGGTCTATGATGTCAGATAAAGACAGAATTATAGTTGATAAGCTATGTATGCCAAATTTGCCAACTTTAAATCCTCCTAAATTTGCTTAAATCTCTACTCCTGTAATTGAAAGTTTTGTTAGTCTCAGTAGAGATTGTAGTGCGGCCAGACCTATAACTGACTTAGTGCTGTTAGTATTAAAAATTGCCTGAGGTATTAGAAAAGTGAAAAATCACTTCTCTTTGTATGAACTAGATTTAGCTTTATGAATCTTGATCTAACAGGTAGTTTCATGTGCTGCTTTGTGTTGGGATGTCTTCCTCAGTTTACTTGTTAGTAAATGATTGTACAATCACTGGCCACTATTCAGAAATGTTTCGGGAAAAGACTATTTTGAAAGTTAAGTTCACTGTCTGTAAATGAAGCACTCTAGCATATTTTATGGGATTTTTAAAAAATGTTTTAATTTTGCATTTAAAATATTATTCAGGGGACAAAATATGTTCATAACTCTGGTATAGTTGCAAAAACCTGAGTCATAAGCTTTAGAAAATAACTTTTTACTGTCTTTTTATGAATTTGATCAGTGTGTCAGCTAAATTTTGGCATCTGCTGGGCCTGGATTGAGACTCAGTTTATTATGGATAACCCAGTTTTTCTGTTATTGATATTTTTCTGGTTGCTGGAATTGAGGCCATCAAAGAGGCTTTCAAATGTTCTGTGAGTTCTTTTTCAGGTGCTTCACAAAACAGTTTGAGGAAGAAGCAGGAGTTCAATTTACATGTGAAGTTTTGAGAACTGAAAGATAAGGAGAGAGGGAGTGAGGAGTAGATGTTTGGGATAGTAGTTAGGAAACCACAGCAAAATGACCAGTGCCCATTAGAAAATATTCATCTAAACAATCTTTAAGTCTCTACATCCTTTTTCTGCATACCAGAATTTTCAAACCATTAGACAAACATTTTCTCTGTCGGGTTGACAGAAGATAAAAACAAACTATTATGTGATAATCTGCTAATATAAAACACAGAATAGAGGTCTGCATTGTGGACCTAAGGTGTCTGAATCTGCTGCTGAAAGAGGATATTAAATTTAGAGGGGAGTAATTACAGTTTGACCAGACACTTCTGAATTTTGCTTTCCTGTTTTTTTTATTTTCTTTGACTTTATTTACTCTTACTGTGCCTTGTTAGAAAGGAGGTAAATGTGTTATGAAGTCACATATGTAAGTTACAAGGTGTTAAAATTATTTGTGTAGACCTACATTAAGTTCTTATAATTGAATCGGAAATGGAACATACTTACTATTTCTGTTTTTAATGAGTAAGAAATATTGTTTCTTATAAACTTAAATATGTCTGAATTTCACGTGTTTTTCTTTGGAATTTACCATATTTATGCCAGGGTAAACGATACATTTCTGGCAGAAGTAATGTGTTGGTGGAAAGACTTCACCTTTAGTTTTAATTTATTTCTATATAGTGTTAGGCTTCTAAAGCAGATCTCAGGCATGCTTTTTACTAGAGTTTCATTAATGAAATACTTTAGTATAAAGAGTGAAGTGTGCATTCTGCATAACAGAGTCTGGAAAAAAATTAAAGCGTATGAAGATAAATAGGAGCAGTAGACTGTACAAATATATCCTTATCCCTCCCATGACCTGAAGATTTCTAGTGCTTTCTTTCGTAATCCACAGTAGTTTACTTAGAGACTAGAAATACAACAGCAAGTCCGGCTGTGTATCACTGTCTTGCTGGCATTTAAAACATAAGCCTACCAAAAATAGAAATAATGAAGTTTCCTGAAACTGTCTTAACTTTAAAAAGCCAATCTTATCACTAGGAATGAGCAGACAACCATTAGAATAGGAGGTGTCCTTTGTGAGTGTGGCAACTTGCTAGCGGTGTATCAGAAACTGATGATCTGATGAGCAGTTAACTGAATTTCCCGGGCTAACAGTATAGGAAGGGTTGTGAACAATCAGGTTGTGAGGTAGATATTAACATGAACTTTCAGTTAATTAATTTTGTGTTAAGCTGAAAAGCTTCTCTGTCTGAGTCTGTAATATGTATAATATATTATAAAGAAAAGGGTAGATGTAAATTGTGTGGTTTTAGAGGCAGTAAACCACATAAGAGACTTTGTTAGGAGGGAGCCTGGAGAGTTTGTCTCCATTTTTTCCTTTTGCTCCAGTGAAGTACACATATCTAAATTTAAGTAAAACCACCATGTAGATGCAGCCAATTAGTTGTGTATTTAGCAGTGGTATCCAATACTTGTTTTCTAATTTCTTGTGAGTACTTTCGAACAGGTGGCACTAGTGCTTACTAGAAATTTTACCACATGGCATTGGAACCAGAATGCCATTAAATATAGAAGACTATACAGTGTCATGCTAATGGAAAATAATCCGCACCTAAATCAAAAGTTGCTTATAACATAGATGTCTGTATATTATGTGTTGTGGGCATTTTTTTTCTTCTTGTCTTTGGGAATCCTAACAAGAAGAGCAGAGGCGTTAAGGTGGGACTTAAGCTAAAGGCCTAAGAAAGTATTAAGAATAGATTATCTGGGTTTATACATTCGCTTGGCAAAATATCCTGCTCCTTTAGACTATACCAGCAGTCTCAAAGGTCCCAGCTGAGATGAAGGGTCTGTTGTGATGTTTTCCATTGAGTAATTTCTTCAAAACATGAAAATCAAAAGAGATGGCAGGTGAAGAGAGAAAGACCTATAGGGTGAGTGAAAACAAAGCCAATATTGGGTTAGCCCAGCTTTAATTTTCGTGCAGGTCTCACTTTTTTTTACTAATTGCTGGAGGTAGAGAGGATGGGAAAGTTAACAAGGGAAGTGAGAAAATTGAAGCAACATGGAGGTGGCCATCTTAAGTTCCTGTTTCATACTTGAAAGCAGATAAAAAATCCCTTATAGAATAAATTATTCCAGTTGAATCATGGAATATGGACAGTGATTATCTAGTCCAACTGCCTGACCAATTTTTAGCTAAATTGAATCAAATCAGTGAGGACATTGACCAAAGGCATCTGAAACATTGGCAGACTTGGGGAATCAACCACCTCTAAAAAAAGCTTTCTCAGTTTTGAAGCAAAGAGAGGATTCCTCATGTCAAGTCTGAATGTCTCTTAGCACAGTTTTGAGTCATTCCCATGTGTCCTGTCACTGGATACCGAGGACCTCTTTCTCCGCTTCTCCACAGGAAGCTGTAGAGAGTAGCAAGATAATCCTTCAGCATCCATTTCTGCAAACTTGACATATCCAAAGTCCTTAGCAGCTCCTTGCGGGAAATTCCTTCTAACCCGTCACCAACTTGGTTGCTGTCTTCTGGGTGCATCTGGAGAATTCCACATACTTCTTATATTGTGGGGCCCAGAACCGCTCACAGCGCTCCGAGGAGGCAGTACCAGTGCTGAGAACAGCAGGATAATCACCTCCATGGGCTGGCTGGCTGTGCTGTGTTTGATACAGCTCTTGGTGGGGTTTGTCCTGGCACACTGGTGGCTCACACTGAGCCTGCTGCCAACCAG